>UCOH01012364.1:8116-37579 GCA_900474275.1 Synergus japonicus | reverse complement strand
ATATTAATTAGTTATATATTATACAATATATTATATTATATATATTATATTATTGAATAATATAATTTCAATATATAAAAGCAAAATCGAACTAGCAAAACAAATATATTTTTGTTTTTTTTTTGGCAGTGGTAGATATTACATTCAATATATATGAAAACTTGAATCTGTTTAGTAAAATATATGCAATATCTGACAGGATATTTTTTATTTTCTAAATTGTTTCTTTCTTGACACACGTGTTGTTGATTTTGATGTCAAATGAAGCTGAGAGTGGGCTGGAAGCAAGGGAAAACATGTTTGTCGCTTATAGTGAGAGAAACAGCTCCTGAGGGTTTCTTCCCTTTTCTGCCTGTGCAATAACGAAATGCCATTGAGCCTTTTTTCCTTTGCACTGTGGTCGAAATGAAAGTTACGAGTTTACTCTTTGATTTGATTCCCCCACGTGCTAGTCAAAAGGGAATTCTACGACGGTTTACTGTTAGACAGAAATTAAATCGAAGTCTTTGACAGAAATGCTACAAGGGATGGGTATCGGCACGCTGGGAATTTGCTCGTGTGAAGACCTTGAGGAGCAAAAAGTGCCTTCAAAGCTCTGATCTACAAGCGAGAATTTCTCGAGGACCTTGAATTCCTCGAGAAACGATTACTGGGAAATAAATAAGCGACTAAGTGTTATGTAACTGAAATAGTTGCAATGATCAGTTACGTCAGGTGTTTATTACACTTTAAGATTACTTTCCCACTTTAAATTCCTTAGTATTAATTAATTAAAATAAATTGCTCTAAAATCTTTAAACTCTCCTGAATTATTTTGAAATTCCTTAAGAATTAATTAAACTAGCAACTATAGATTAATTTCTCGTTTTGCACTCCTTTTGATAAGAAGATGCAGATGATTCTAAATTCGCACTGTAAAAAATATCTTTGGGTATTTTTTCTACAATTTTTGGGACAATTTCCGCAAATTTTCCGGAATTTCCTCAAACATTTAGTAAAGAAAATTCCTAAAACACTCTTGGGGAATATTTACTCCCCATTTTGTGATTTTTTCCCGAAATTTCCCAAGAGAAAAGGAGGCAGATTCGTATTGAATAACTTTTGGTAAAAGAGGGCGAGTGTTTTTTCATTAAATCTATCATTAAATCTTTTAGGATATTTAAAATCCCATGATCTCTTAAAATTGCTTAAAATCCAATGAAATTTAGTAAAATCTCTTGAATCCCATAAAGTCTTTAAAAGTATTTAATATCCCATAAGATATCTGAAAATCCAATGAAACTTCTTGGAATTCCTTGAAACAGCTTTAAAATTTCTAAAATTACTTAAAATTACACAAAATATCATTAAATCCTTTATAATTATTTAAAATCCCATAGAATCTTTACTCTCGTTAAATACTTTCAATTTTGATTTAAATTTCTTTAAACACTATAAAACCCCAATATCTGTTAAAATCCCTTAACATTTCTAAAAATCAGAATAAATTTCATAAAAAATTCCTTGAAATACCGTTAAATCCTTTAATATTTCCAAAATTTCAAAATAAATCTTGTAAAATTCGTATTCTCTCTCTTAATAATCTTTTTGACAACAAACCACTTTTTTCGTTGTAATAATTACTATACCTTCTTCTTATAATAAGATTTTTGTTTACAGAACATGAAATAGTTGTAGGTAATCAAATATTGCAAATAATGAATCCAGAATTATTTTTTAATCTTGATGGAAAAAATATGTTTAAATTGTTATACTGTGATATAAGTAATAGAAGAAAACTCTACTTTCCTCTGGAAATACATTGTTTTCCCTTTAGCATTTTAAATATTTCACAAACCCTTGAGACAGTTGCATGTGAACTTTGTGATGCACATTTATACCGTCGTCTGAAAGGTCCTTGACGACGTTATTTCCTGGCGTTGTAATAATGTTTCTATAGCATTTTCGCGTGTTTGATGGCATGCGCGAGCGAGACTAAGCTTACCACCCCCGCCCCCCTCTTTTGTTCTTCCGTTCGAGTTCGAAAGCTCTTTAGAGACACGCAAGCTTTAAGCTCCTCTACCAGTCCCTTATATTTCAATCAAATATTTATCTCCTCACCGTCTTTTGCAAAGTATGACAAAGCATGCCGTCAAGGGTTCTTTACAACGTTGTTTATAATTTCGCTTAATGTCACTTCTGCCCACCGCAAGAATTAACCGACTGTGTAAACTCAATTGTCGATTCTTTGTCCTGCTGACAAAAATAATTTAAGGATAAGGATTTAATAATTTCCGGTAAAAGGTTGGGCGTGGTCAATGAAAGTGAACGTGGCCTAGAATAATATTGCCATCAACAGCAATATTTAGAGGTATGAGCATGAGATTGAAAATTATGCATGCTAAAAGGAAATGATCAAGATTTCCAGCAAGGAAATTATACGGGCGTGTAATTGGGCGTCGTAATAAAAATATAGGCCTGGCCAGATCTTTTTATAAACGAGAGAGGGACAGAAGGATGATTATGTAATTTTTCACTTTCATTTTTTGGTTTCTTACTTTTTGACGAATTTTTTTTGTTTATTTATTTTTTTTTAACACTTATTAGATTAAAAATATTAAGGAAAAAGATTCCAACACTATTTTATTTTTATTTATTTACTTGCAGAAATTTGCCAGGCGTTTTTCGTGTTTTTAAGGGATTTTTAGTGACTTTAATTAATTTTAAGGGATTTCATTTTAAGGATTTTCAAGAGTTTTCACAAGATTTCAAGATATCTTAAAGACTTTAAAGATTTTATCAAATTCTTTGTGAATTTCAAAAGAATTCAAGAGATTCTATAGATATAAATTTATTATAAATCGTTATAAGGGTTTTTATGGGATTTCAAGACATTTTGAGTGTTTTTAAACGAGGAATTGATTTTAATGTAAAGAGGAAGTCAAATCTAATAAAATTTGATAAAAAATAAAAAAAAATATAAAATAAAATCCCTTAAAATTACTTTAAATTGTTTAAAAATTTTTTAATCGTTTGTAAATATCTAAAAAATCATTAAAGACATATCAAAATCCCTTAGAGTTTATTAAATTTCTTAAATATTATCTTGTTTCTTCTAATTTCTTTAAATTCGATAAAACTCATTTAAAATGTCTAGAAATTTTGTGCAATCTTTGAAAAAACCTTTTGCAATCCTCCAAAGTCTCTAAAATTCCTTTAAATCCTATAAAATTTCCGAAAATTCCATACACGCTAGGTAAATTACTAAATAAATAAAAATTTTTATCTTTGGGAATTTTGGAAACATTTTTGGATACTTTTATTCTAAAAAACGTAAAAGAAAATTGTCAGACTAGACGTCTGAAACTTTCACCCAATACCAAAGAAATGTAAGCGGTCCGTCTTATTTCTTATTCGTCGTTTTCATAAAAAACTTGAAAAACTTGAAAACTTAAAAACTTGTAAACTTATAAACTTGAAAACTTGAAAAACGACGAATAAGAAATAAATAGGCGAACCACTTGACATTCACGTGTACTTGAAAGAAGTGAAAATAAAATCAAATAGAAAACCAAAAACTGAAAATGAAAATGTAAATGTAAATGTAAATGAAAAGTTACATTATAATCGTCCCCAGACTTAATTTATTCATAATCATGAATATCCTGTTTCCACCTTTTTGTTCCTCTGAAGCCTCTCCTCTTCAATAAATCATTCGCGGCAGACAAACAAATTAAACGAGCGTCACTGTCGACACGAGTTCAAATCTCGGAAAAATAGGCGATAAAGAAAGTCTCTATTATTAAAACGTGCGACGAGGTCTAATTGGAAAAGGAATGACAGAATCCAAGTTCCATAATTACAAAGCGAGGGTGCAGTTCAGCGTGTCAGAAGAAAGTGTGCATTCTCGCTTGCATCAAGAAGAATAAGTGGTAGCCGCTTTCGCAGGTGGCTTTTCAGGTTTACTGCTTTAATTATTGACTCAACTGTAGGTAGTCAGGAAAGGGAGAGGAAAATGTAGATACGAGATGCAGAAGCGACACAAAATGTGTGGAAGAATGAAAAAGGATTGAAAAACAGGGTCTGTTTGCACCCTCGGTGTTAACGCAATATCCGTACTTTTGGACGCAGATGCAAACGTTCAGGACAAACTCTCTGTTGGTTCATCCGTAGGGCGTATAGAACATGTACATGTCTCTCTAACACCATACATATGCAATCGTTTCTGTCTGTCCTCCATGAGAGGATCCACCGTATCAAGCGGGCATTTCGAGTCCTTTGTCTGACAAGCGCCGCCGTGTTACACATGCGTTTGTGCACATGAGGGTAAACATAAACACCACAGACATCTCTTGATAGCAATAAGGTGCTGATGCCGGCAATATCAACGACACTAGGAAGCAGGAACACGGTTGGTTCTATATTATACTTCCAAGCTCGTGCAACCAGGTGGATGTGAATTTGTGGAGGTGCAATACTGCCATAGTTTACGAACTTTCTGCTTCTATTGTCTCGATACCCTCGATGGCGGGAACACATTTAGTAACTCAGTCGTGTGTTCACACAAGGTAGAACAACGAGGTACACTGGCTGGGTTGTTGATAGCTACTGGAGAATCTGTACTGTATAGAATCTAGGTGTAATTCTAGGTGTGCCTAGAAGAGTCTCGATTCAATAGGAGTTAGGTTTGCTTTCACGGAATGTGTAATTGTGTTGTTGAAGTTTCTGACTAGAATATGATGGATTTAATAACACAATCACGAACGCGCGCTCCGCGTTCGCATTTACCTTCTTTTTTAATATTATATTTTATACTTCTCTAATCTCTTAAAATCTACACTGTAAAAAAAACTTCAATTACTTTATTTGAAGTTTTTTACAATTACCGTAGCTGAATGAATATTCAATCAAAAGTAGTTGAATTTTCAACAAAATAGTTGAATTTTTAATCACGGTAAATGAAAAATGATTGAATTTGAAATATATTTCTAACAGTGTATGTTAAACTTCGTGAAAATCTCTAAAAATTCCAAGAAACCTTTGAAAACCTGTGAAATCGCTTAAAATTCATGAAAATATTTTAAAATTTTCAGAAACTTATTGAGATTCTATCCAATTCAATGTTAACAATTCAAATCCCTTTTAAATCCTTCAAAAATCCATTGAAATTATTAAAAATATCTTCAAATTCCATGGAATCCTTTAAAATGCTCACAAAATCATTTAAATATTAGAAAAATTCCTCGAAATCACTTAACATTATTAGAAATCTCTTAAAATTTCACGAAATATCCTAAAATTCTATACAATTCCACAAAGTCGTTTTATTATATCCTAAAAATCTTTTGAATTTTGTAAAAAGCACTTAAATTAAGTTAAAATTAGTGAAAATCTCTAAAAATTTCAAGAAACCTTTGAAAATCTTTTAAAATTTTCAGAAACTTATTGAGATTCTTTTCAATTCAATGATAACAATTCAAATCCCTTTTATATCCTTCAAAAATCCATTGAAAGTATTAAAAATATCTTTAAATTCCATGGAATCTTTTAAAATTCTCACAAAATCATTTAAATATTAGAAAAATCCCTCGAAATCACTTAACATTATTAGAAATCTCTTAAAATTTCAAGATAATATTTCAAATTCATTAAAACCTGATAAAAATCGTACAAAGCTTTTAAAATCCCTTAAAATTTCACGAAATATCCTAAAATCCCATACAATTCTACAAAATCGTTTTAATATCCTAAAAATCTTTTGAATTTCGTAAAAATCACTTAAAAATCATTAAAAATCAACATAAAAACCTTCAACATCATTCTAACAAGCTCTGGAAATTTCTCAACCCTTAAAATCTCTTAAAATCATTAAAGATTTTAAGATCATTAAATTTAGAAATATTTTTTGAAAACCCTTAAGATTTGACGAAAACCTTCAAAATCTTTGTAAATTCTACAAAATATTTTTAAAATCATAAGAAGTTTTTGAAATTCCTCAATAAAATTCTCTCTAAAGTTTTTAATTCCTTATTTAAATCTCACAAAATATATACTTTGAAAGTCACAAAAGTACCTTGAAGTCCAATTGAAATTGGATCAAAGTCACGAGAAATTCTAAAAATGCCCAGAAACTTCTTGAAGTTCTTTAAAATTCTACGATAACATTAATTAGATCGTCTAATTGGAAATGTGGAGCTAATTAGGAGACTATTAATTCAAAACTATAATAGGTGAAGAAAATGTGGCTTCAGATTTTGAGATTGCGAGTCTATATTTTCGATATAATCGAGAACTTCTTATTTATGATAGACGAGACAATATTTATTAAAGGTTTTGGTTGCTTTTTGAAAGGGCTTTTTACTTTAAAAAGAAGTGAAGATGAGATACCTATCTTAGGAAAGAAATTGATTCTGTCACTCAGGTATTAGCTTTTGTTTGGTGGATGACACATCATTTACTCTTTTATGACTGGACCTCATTGTAAGAGTCGCAGGCAACCCCCCGAGAAAAATAGAAAGACCTGCTCCTCTTTCACGAGTTATAATGGATTTTTGAACGAGTTATTTGATTTTTTGTGCGTCGAGAAAAAGTCAATTTTTTTTTATTCTGGAAAAAGAGACAGTAGACCCAAGGGAATTCAGGGAATTCAATTCTTGAAAAAGTTTTCTTGGCAAGGAAACGTATGTGGAACAATTAATAAACACAGATCCATTCGTCTGAGCAATTTCTTTGGTTTTTTTTTTTACATTTATGGAATTTGGAATATTAGAAAACCGTTCCCAAAACCATTTTGGTTCTTTTATTATTTATTTAGTAGAGGAAATTCATCTGGTGTTGCTCGGAATTTTAAGAGGTTTCAAGGGATTTTAGAAGTATTTTAAAGAATTTCACATATAGAGACATTAAAAGATTTTAAAAATTGTTAAAGGATGCTGAGAGATTTTATATTTGATTTTATAGAGATTTTTATGGATTTTTAAAGCAGTTCAAAGGAGTTATGAAGGGGATTTTTCAGATATTTTTATCGATTTCAATAGATTTTAAGGAATTTCAAGGGATTTCAAGAGATTTCAAGTGTTTGTAGGTAATTTAAATTAATTTAAAAAGAATTCAAAAGATTTTCAAGATTTTCACCAGATTTAAAGTCATTTAAGGTATTTTAACAAAGCTCAAGGAACTTGAGTAGATTTCAAGATTTTTAAAATTATTTTAAGGATTTAATAGGGATTCCAGAGGATTTACAATTTTTTTAAGAATTTAAAAACAGTTAAACAAATTTCAAAGGATTTATAAAGCTTTCTAGTTGTTAAAATGTTTTTTTAACAAGTTACAAAAATGAGATTAAACATTTAAAAGAAAATTTAATTTAAAATGTACGAAAACAGTTTCAAAATATCTTTGAAACATCTGCTCTCGCAGGAAATTTTTAAAAAATTCTAGCAATATCTTGAAATCCCATAAAATTATGTAAAATGCCTTATAAGTTAGTTATAATTAATTAAAATTGCCTTATAATCGCTTCAAATTTCTTCAAATTCGTTAAAATCAATTAAAATGTCTCGAAATTTTATGAAATCTCTGAAAAAACCTTTCGATAACTATTTTAAACTTTTTTTAAAATTCCTTTGAATCCCTAAAATCAATCAAAATTCTTTAGCATCTCTTGATATTTTTTTTTTAAATCCTTTAGTCTCTTTATCCTTTGAAATTCCTTAAAACTACTATAAATCTTTTAAAATCCTTTTATAATTTTTTAAATGTTATAAAATATCTGAAAAAATCTCTTTATAGCTATTTTCCACTTTTAAAAATCCCTTTGAATCTCTAAAATCAATACAAATCTCTCTTAGCATCTCTTCGAATTTTTTTAAATCCTTTAGCTTTTTATCTTTCGAAATTCTTTAAAACTACTGTAAATCTCTTAAAATCCTTCTTTAATTATTCTAATCTGATAAAATCTCCTGAAATCCCTTGAAATTCTATAAAAACCTCTTAAAATCTCGAACAACTCCTGCTAAATTTCTCCTAGTAAATAAATCCAAAATTCAAGTTTTGGAAACAAAAAATTTTGTTGTTGATTATAATTTTTATTTAAATGAATCAAAAAAAATCGTCAGATGGCTAGACGTCTGAAACTTCAACCAAATCGAAAGGAGGAAATTGGTACTCAAGACCCAAACAAATCATAAGCGAATCGTTCAGAAGTGTTTAACTTTCGAAGAAACTACGATAAGTTAATAAGCTAGTCCTAACTAAGTTGTAGCAGTTAGGTGCAGTCGTGTCTCAAGATAGTCTGACGTTTATTTCATTAGGTTACTTTACAGCTAATTGGTGCCAAGAACGTATAAAGCGGTAGGTAGGGCAGTTTGTCTCGTAATGCGAAAACATTGTTTCCTCCATCGACGAGGGAGGGAAGTCACGTAAAGGATTGCGCTAAGTCCCTCAGGACTCTGAAACCGCAGGAATAGCCTCACTTACTTACTTACCGACTGGATTCTCCTCGATATTGGAACCTCTAATCTTTTAATCCTGCCTCCACCTTATTAAGGAAAAAGGAAATCCGCGGATTCCTGAATCTGTATATATATATATATATTATACCATAGAGACCTCTAAGTTCTGTCTTCAGTTTCGCGTGCTTCACTAAAAGCTCGTAAATATACGCGACACAAGAGAAGAGTTTCAATGGCAGTGAATCAAACCGCTAGGGGATTACAATTTTATTTTATTAGGTCTTTTACTTTCGTATCACTTTCCCCCTTTTTTAGTTTATGCGATCTTAATCCTGCTTCGTATTATTTCAATTCCGTTTTTGGATCAATTTAAAGAAATTTCATTTTGGATAAGACAGATTCTGGAGATTGCTTTAGTTGAATGAGTGGTTCAATAAAATTATTCATATTTCGAGTTTAAGACACATGGAACTCATGTAAGTGTTTAAAGTTCTTCCACCCGATTATCGAAGTTAAGCAGCGCTTGGCGTGGCTATACTGGGATGGGTGCCGTCAATAACTGTATTATTTAAAAGAATTCTGTTTAACTATATTTATATTTTCTTGGTCATTTTTTAGCACTTTGCCTCCTCATTATGATAATGTTCCAAATCAATTTGCTTCCTCATAAAGAAAGCATTATTAATGATTTTTTCAATTATTGAAACATACTTTTATTTTTATTTAAAAATATATACTTTACTTTTAATCTGATTTGAATGAAGTTTAAATCCAACAATTATCGCCTTTCCTAATAATAAAAATATTTTCCTGTGTAAATAACATTATTTGGATTCTTTTATAAAAAAATGGAAATTTTCAAAATTAAAATAATCATAATTTTTTTTTAATTCAATAATATTCATTAATCATACTGGTCAATCGATACGTTTTGACGCAAGGAATCTTTCTTTCCCTTACATAAGCTTTGAATTTTCATTATTTGAGAAGTTATAGTCGAAAAATCAATTTTACAAAAATTCAAAATTTACATAAAAATTTTAAAATTCAATAGTTTGAAAAATCCTTTGGCACGTTTTGAGATATTGGTGGTGCCAATATACACCCGGACAATTTATTAGAATGTTGTATTAGACATTTACTCGTGAAATTTCTTAAAATTCTACAAAATCTTTTATAAATCATAAAAATCTTGTGAAATTCTTTAAAATTTCATTCGAGTCCCTTAAAATCACTGTAAAAGAATCAAAATTCCTTTAAAATACCACAAGAACATTTATAATCCCTTAAAATTTCTTAAAATTCTTTATAATACTATAAAAACTGTTTAAATACCTTAAAATACGTCAAAATCTCTTTAAATTTTATAAAACTTTTTAAAAGTCCCTAAAATTGCACAAAATCTTATAAAAATCTCATGAAATCCTTAATAATTCCATGAGGCACATTGAAATCCTTTAAAATTACTTTAAAAGAATTAAGATTGCTTAAAATTCTTACAATCTTTTTAAAATCCTTTAAAATTCTACAAAGAACTTTAAAATACTCCAAAATCGTTTGCATTCCCTAAACTTTCTTTAAAATCTCTTAAAATTTCATAAAATCCTTTAAAATTCCACGAAATCTTTTAAATATCATAAAAATCTCTTAAAAATTCGTTAAAATTGTTGAAAATCTCTTGGAATCATCAGAACCCCAGAGAATCTCTATGAATGCTTGAAAATTCTTTAGAATCATTTGAAATCCTTGGAATGTTTCTAAAATCTATTAAATGAACTATAAAAATTATATAAAATTAATACGACAGAAATAACTCTCGTGTGTATTTACCGATATCTTGAATACTTGAAAAAATAAAAATTCTAAATAGCTCAAGAAATTTTTCTATATTTTTTTAATACATTACGTCATTCTACGTCGAATATAATGCTATAAAAAAATCATCACCCTTTAGCTATTCTAATTTAAACGGGTTAAAATTTCGGTGGTGTCTCCCCTTAAATTTTTTATGTTTGTAGATTTACGATTACACATTTATATTTATTTTTACATATTTATTTATTTTGTGAGAAGACTGGGAATTAGTGATTGTAGTGTTTTGTAGGGTGCTCAGTGTAGAATCGAAATTTCGTCAGTTTATCAAATACAGTTTAGCATGGCGTTTATCGTCTCTTACATTCGTAAAGGGGGGGACGAGAAGTGAGAGAGTCGCAGAAGAAGGATGAGATGCGTAGGGCAATTTTCGCGTAATTCAATGGGGCGTGATCGTCATAGCAACCCCAAGGTATATACCTCTATATATACCTCCCTCCTTGGAAGCTGCAGTCTGTTCAAACATGCCCCAAACTCCGAATCATGTTGGGCTCGCATCTCCACTCTCGCTCTTTCCGTTTCTCCACAAACTCTCCTTTTGCATCTCGCAACTTTCTCTATCCCTCTATCTCTCACTTTATCATTATATCTCTCTCTTTATCATCATATCTCTCTCTTTATCATTATATTTCTCTCATTTTATCCCATTTTATCTCGATTTATCTTTCTCCCTCTGCGACTCTTCGGGAACACTTCTCCACCTATTTAACTATCCATCTAGTACTTCTTCATGCAAGACGGGATGAGGTCTCTCTCCAGATTTTCAAGTTATAATAACTATCTGGATTTCCATTCATGCCAACTGACAACTCGATAGTTTCATTCTAATTATGTGCTCGTTAGGAGACATGGTTTCAGAACAAACTCTAGATTTATGCATTCAATATATATGTATATATATATATATATATGTGTGTGTATCATGTATATATATGTGTACGCGAAATATCTGCTGGGTGAATCCTGCGACTCTTGTAGTAAATCCGACGCCTGTTTTCGAACGACGTCGACGACTGCTGACAGTGACGACGATGCGGAAAACCACGAGGACCGGGACCCAGTATCGCCGCAAATTCCCATTTACGCTCGCGTTAATTGAATTTTAGTAAAGTTAGGCGTTTAAACGCGTAACAGATGGAAAAAGGATTGGACAAGCAAACTGAATTGAGAGATCACGTAATGTAATTAAATATAACTTGATGACAACTTCTATTATATATTTAAATAGAGTTTTCTTTTCTTATTTTGATAATTATTCACTTGCTGATGTATCATTGTTCATTATAATCGTTTTTATTATCGTATACTTCTACGTGTCAAGTACTTTTATCTGACTGTGTATAATTCATCACAATATAAGACTTGGTGCGATAAAACTTCCTTTCTGGCGAAAAAAAGTTTGTGACTTCAAGATTTCTTTTCGCATGGCTGATATCTCATATACATTAATATGGGATGTCAAAACTTTCTAATATAAGTACCTCTAGAAGCTTTCAAGAGTTATATATAGTATATATATATACTATAATATCTATGATTGAAAAGATGATAGAAGAGAGATTATACATAATTTATGAAAAAAGGGTCAATATATTGTTGTAGAATTCTTAAGGTCGTTTAATCGGGGATTTTGATTGTTTTTTTTTCGTAAAATTTAATTTGAAACATTTTTATAAATTATAGTAAACGAGTTTATTTTAATTTCTAAGAAGTTAGGGATTTTGAAGGATTAAAAAAAATTTTCAGGATTTTAAAAGATTTTTAGGAATTTTAGGCTTACAAGAGATTTTTATGGTAACCAAAAGATTTAGTGGAGTTTTAAAGGACTTCATGTAATTTTAAGAGATTTATAAGAAAGTTCATGGAATTCAAGGAATTTTAAGGAATTTTAAAGGATTTTTAAAAGATTGTAAGAATTTAAAGAAATGTTGATTTTTTAAAGTGATTTTAAAGTTATTTTAAGGGATTTAATGTTCTTCATTTAATTTTAAAGGATTTTACGAGATTTTAAGAGATTTTATAGTTTGTGGTGGAATTCTATAAAGGATTTCAAGAAACTTGCAAAAATTTTACGAAATTTAGACATTTTGACAATGAATTTTAATATTCTCTCTAAACTCGAATCAGTAAAAAATCAGTGAACTGTCACTGATTCAATTTTAGAGAATTTCTCATGAAATTTTAAAAAGTTCCAAAAGTTATTTCTGATTTTTAAAAGATTTTGTGAGATTTTTGTTTCCAAGATTTTTTATTTAGTGATTTTAATGAATTTTTTGGAAATTTCAAAGTTTCCTTTTGAATTTTAAAGGATTTCAGGAGGTTTTTGTGATTTTTAAAAGATTTTATGAATACGTAAGGAATTAATGAGATTTTATGGGATTTTAAATATTTATAGTTGAATTATAAAGAATTTAAAGATGTTTCTGGAATGTCAAAGATTTCAGCGAATTTCGAAGGATTACAGGAAATTTTAAGGGATTTTCAGTAATTTTAAGGAATTTATAAGTTTTTCCTGGAATTTAAAGGATTTCAATATGATTTCGAAGAATTTTAAAAGAAATAGTGAAAATTTAAAGAATTTCGTGGAATATTAACAAATTTCAAGGGACTTCGTGTAATTTTAAGACGTTTCTAGGAATTTCAAGGAATTAAAAGAGATTTTCAAAGTTGTCGTTAATTTTCACAGACTTTTACGAATTTTAACAAGATTTTAAACATTTTAATTTTAAAGTGATTTTAAAGAAATAATATAAGCAATTGAAAAATTTTAATAGCATTATTATTGAAAATTTGTTTGCACTTTGAATAGTTTCCCACCAGGGAAATTCGACTGAAACTCAGGGAAAAGTCCGGGAAATGTCAGGAAAATAAAAAATTTAATCTTGTAGCCACTCTGAAAGATTTAACTAGTTCAAATAAAAGTAGCTTATCATTCCTGACAGTAAAATTCGCAATTCTATCTTATATATTCCAACTAAAATAAAAAAATGTTAATAATCAAAATTATAATATAATTTATATATAATTATCATTAAGGGTTTATGCCAGTTCTACCAATAATTTTTAGCGAAATCACAAATTAAATCATAAAGCCAAACAAATTCATATATACTCGTGAACGAACGACGGAAACTTCTTGGGCAATATTATGAAATTTAAAACGAAACGAGCTCGAGTAGAAAAGTTAGACAGGAAATGTATACGGAGGAAAATGCGTGAGTGCGTCTATCGTTTGCGTTTCGTTGCGTAAACGTGCTGAGAGCTGAAACGAAAGATATACGCATAAATTAAACGATAGTTACAAAGCCGGGTATTGCGAGGTACGCTTAATTATAAAACCGATAAATTCATCCAACAGTGGGACGCGGGACAGACGTCTGCGATCCCCCGGTTGATAAACGAGCTACTGATCCCGACAGCCTCCTCCTCGGTTCCTCCTGCGACTCCTCTCGTTTTACCTACGACCTTCGAGATGTTCGCTTGACTGCGCGCCCTTCGCGATTATATACTTGTACTGGATTATAGCTGTTGAATATACAGATACAAATACATATATATATATATATTATTACACGTAGTACATTTATATGTACATACAAAGTACTTGTTGATATTGTACGTACATGAACCTTCATTCGTTTTCACGGATCCGCGATTCCAGGTTCTTGCATGAACCGAAGCGTGTAATTGGATACGAGACTGGACCTGGATCGTGTGTACCTAATCACGACGATAATGACTGCGTAACGACTAATTATATAAGGTGGCATGGTGTTCCCATCGATGACGGCCAAGCGGTCGATAATGCATTAGTTCTCGCAACTATGCTCACTTTATTTGACTTTAGATTAAGAATATCAAAATTACAGTTCCAAAGAATATTCTTTTTTTTATTTATTATTTAATAGCAGAAATTTACCTGCACAGAAAAAACAAGGACTGAAAGTGTTTACAGCTGAAATCAGTTTTTAGGCTGAATTTCAGTCTTAAGTTAGTTTTTAGTCTTGTTTTAAGACTGAGAAGTCTTGTTTTTAGATTTCTTAGTCTTAAAACAAGACTAAAAATTGACTTAAGACTGAAATTCATCCTAAAAACTGATTTCAGTTGTAAACACTTTCAGTCCTTGTTTTTTCTGTGTTATGGGATTTCATTTGATTTATATTAGAATAAATTCCTTGAAATTCCATAAAGTCACTTAAAATCTGATTAAATCCTTCAAAATATCTTGCAAGTTTTAAGAGATTTTAACTGATATCAAGTGATTTTGAGGAGTTTCAATGCATTTCAAAAGAATTCCAGAAAGTGTAAAGATTTTTATGAGTTTGCAAGATATTTTGAAGGATTTAATCAGATTTTAAGTGACTTTATGGAATTTCAAGGAATTTATTCTAATATAAATCAAATGAAATCCCATAACACAGAAAAAACAAGGACTGAAAGTGTTTACAGCTGAAATCAGTTTTTAGGCTGAATTTCAGTCTTAAGTCAGTTTTTAGTCTTGTTTTAAGACTAAGAAATCTAAAAACAAGACTTCTTAGTCTTAAAACAAGACTAAAAACTGACTTAAGACTGAAATTCAGCCTAAAAACTGATTTAAGCTGTAAACACTTTCAGTCCTTGTTTTTTCTGTGAAAATATTTTTAAATTATTTGAAATTTTATAAATCCTCTGTAAATTCCTTAAAATTTGCTATATATATCACAGTTCCACGAAGTTCGTTAAAATCTCTTGAAATATCAATGAAAATAGACGTAGCCAATGAAAATAGATGTAGCCAATGAAAGTTGGGCGTGGTCAGATATGATTTACATACATCGAGTTGGAAAGCATCAAACACTCCACATCAAATACCTTTTTCATGAGTTTCAAGCCCGACAAACAAACGGAACGGAAGCTACTACTGAAATCGATTTAGAGCAAAATCGACTGTCAGACACAGCAACACGAGTTGAGCTTTAGAGAGTGACAAGGAGGCCCCTCTTTTTATTTCCTTTTTAATTTCGCTTTTCCCCCGGGAATTTGGATGTTTGATGGCGAACGATAAGGGGAAATCCGAAGTAACGGCTCCATAACGGACATCTCTTATATCTCGCCCATTTCCCTCGTACCTTTACGAAGTTCACAAACTATCAGACAGCCTCTCTCAGGGACAAATTTCCTCATCTAACTTTTAGCAAGAAGATGAGATGATCGCTCAGTGCCACGGCCGCCAAGAGTCACACTCTAGCAATCCTTGCCCACTCTTTGCCCTCAGTCGCGAGAAAATTAATAACGGAATTTTCGTACCTTTTTTTTTATGGAAGACTTTATTGGATTTTGAAAATAGTTGGGGGAATTGATGAAAGGCATCTTTCGATTCAAGTTGAAGAATGTGGCCTAGAGCTCTCTAAATCTGAATTAGTGAAAAGTGAGTTACTAATTTACTTTAGTAAAATTTTTTACTAATTGTTAGTTATTTTTAACTAAAACTTTAGTGAAAAGTTGAAAACTGCGAATTGAAATAGTGAAATACAACTAATAATTAGTAAAAAATTTTTCTAAAGTAAATTAGTGGCTCACTTTTCACTAATTCAGATTTAGAGAGAGGAATACGTATACAATATTTTAGACAAGTTTTATTGAATTGCTTTTTAAAAGGATTAAATTAATATTTTTGTTTTTATTTTTTCTAAATACGAAGTACGAACTTTTTTTATTTATTCGTTTTTTTTTTTATTTTCATTGGATTACGAATATGAAACTAAGTTTGCGAAATTATTTTATTTTTATTTATTTACCAGAAGAAATTTACCAGGGGTTTCCTGTGTTTTTAAGGGATTTCATTTAGACTTTCAATGATTTTATTGATTATCAAGGGATTTTTAAGAATTTCATTTGATAATAAAGAACTTCAAAGCATTTCTTAAAAGAGTTCAAAAGAGTTAGGGATTTTCAAGAGTTTTCAACAAGATTTCAAACATCTTACAGGATTTTATTTAAGGAATTTTAAGAGATTTCAATTGATGTCAAGTGATTTTAAGGGATTTCAAGGAATTTCATTATAAAGACTTTAAATGATTTTATTGATTATCAAGGGATTTTTAAGAATTTCATTTGATAATAAGAAACTTCAAAGTATTCTTAAAAGTTCAAAAGAGTTTAAGGATTTTTAAGAGTTTTCAATAAGATTTCAGAGATCTTAAAGAATTTCATTTAAGGAATTTTAAGAGCTTTCAATGGATTTCAAAAGAATTCAAGAGAGTCTAAGGATTTTTAAGAAATTTCAAGACATATTAAGTGATTTTAAAAAGTTTCGAGGAATTGGTTCTAATTAATGTAGAGGAAATCAAATGAAATCCCTTAAAATCTTTTTAAATTACTGGAAATTCTTGAAAGTTTTAAAATCCTTTTAAATTTTCTTAAAATCATTTAAAATATATCAAAATCCCTTAGAATTCATTAAAATCTCTCAAAGTACTTGAAATTTCATTAAAATTAGTTAAAATGTCTTGAAATTTTGTGTTTGCTCTGAAAAAACCTTTTGCAATTCCTTAAAGTCTCTTTAAAATTCTTTAAATTTTCTGAAAATTCTGGGTAACTTTCTAGTAATAAATAAATAAGTAAATAAATAAAAATTTGTATTCCAATAAATGTAAAAAAATCGTCTGACTAGACACGTCTGAAACTTCAACTCAATACCAAAGAATTATAAGCGGTTCGCATATTTCTTCACTGTTAGAAATATATTGAAAATTCAACCATTTTTCATTTACTGTGATTGAAAATTCAACTATTTTGTTGAAAATTTAACAACTTTTGATTGAATATTCAACTATTTTGTTGAAAATTCAACTACTTTTGATTGAATATTCATTCAGCTACGGTAATAACTAAACTAAAGCAATTGAAGTTTTTTTTTACAGTGTTCTTATTTGTCGTTTTCAAGAAAAACTTGTCAACTTGAAAAACGACCTCTATATTAATTTCCGTAAATATTATTTGCTAATATCATTATCAATTTTTATCATTCTGCGTTCTCAATACATGAAATATCAATCTTTGCTATTAAATATACCAATATATTCAATATACCACATATTTTGATTTTAAAGTTTTGTAAGTATGTTAATTGGTACATTTATGTACAAATTGATTATAATTATATTATATTTATATTATTATTATATTACACTTGATTATATCAACTATGAATATTGAAATAGCAATAAATACTCTTACTAAATTCCTCTGAGTGTAGAAACTTGCTCGTAAAACAATTTTACCTTTCAATTTCTCAGAAAAACAAAGTCATTACAGCTGGTAACGATGTGACTATTAAAAGGAACATCAGTCGGACACTGTTGAATTAACAGAAAATTTTCTATCCGAGTGAAATGGAAAAACGAAGCGAGGGAGAAAATATACGGCCGTCGAGCGTTCGACGGCTCGGAAATAATCGAGAAACGCTAGAGCGCAAAGCAGGTAGTCGAGACAGCCGGAAGCCGCGCCGGGTAAATTGAAAATGTTGTTTTCTGTTTAAAGTTGTGATCGGCGACGCAGCAACTGACACCCCCGTCCAGTAACCCTCAAACCAGATTCCCGACACGGCTTGGCCGCTAGCTGCACTGTATTATGCATTCACGTTTACCCTCTCAAAGCCGTCCACCCGTCTCAGTCTCTCGTATACCTTAACATAATAAGGTTGTATTATACAGTATATACAAAATTTCTAGTTAAAGGCACTCCACGTCGGGTCTTAAGACCTCGTCGAACCAGAAAACACCCGACACACTCCCCGAACTTTTCCTCCAGTGAACTTTATTAGAAATACATTCTCGCCCGCTCTTGACGGTGTTATTACTTTTCCTGTAGATCTAATTTGAATAAGGGGACAGAGCCGATTTCTCAAGTATTTCTTAACACCACTTGCGAGATAAAATATGTAACTTGACTGTATCTGCGAAAAGGAAACGGAACTGGAACATGGACTCATATTTTATGTGAGGGGGGTGAGATTTTTTAATGTCTCGGGAAATATCAATTGTAAAGGCAACGATTAATTTCCGCTGTACGTTTGGATTGTTATTAGGGATGGTGGCGTGACAAAAAGAGTTTTTTCTTCACTCTAAGAAAATATTCACTGTTAAAAATGTTTGCAAAATTAATATACTTTTAATATACACAAGAACGAACGCGCGCATTTACGTTCTTTTTCAATAGTATATAATTTATTATATTTTATTTCTCTAATCTCTTAAAATCTATGTTAAACTTCGTGAAAATCTCTTAAAATTATCAGAAACTTCTTGAGATTGTTTTAAATTCAATTATAATAATTCAAATCCTTTTTATATTCTTTAAAATCCATTAAAAGTATTAGAAATATCTTCAAATTCCATGAAATCCTTAAAAATTCCAGAAAAATTTTCAAACTCATAAATTTTCCTTAAATCTACTTTAAAATTCATGAAAATCTCTAAAAATTCGTGAAATTTTACGGTAACATTTAATCTTTCTTTATACCCTTAAAAATATTACATAAAATTCGTCAAAATCTTTTAAAATTCTTTAACAACTTTTTAAAATCCTCATAATTTAAAACTATTTAGAATCCCTTAATATTCTCTAAAACTTCATAAAATTCATGAAAATCTCTAAAAATTTCTAGAAACCTCTTAAAATTCCTTTACATTTAAAATCCCTTAAAATGATGCAAATTAAAAAAAAATATAAGTTTTAAGAATTTCTAATAAGCAATCGTTAATTATAATTTAAAAGTGACAGTAAAATCCGATAAAAATAGATATGTTAATAAATTATAGGCATAGCTTTAAAACTACTCGTCTTGATAAAAAAAAAAAATTTCTATCTTTTCCTTTGTGCAGAGAGGAAAATTACAGTTTTTAACAAATATTTATTACTTTTGTAGTATAATTTCACATTATACACTTCAAAGTAATCTCTTCGTTGGAATTATACCAAAAATTAAAAAATAGTTTAGTGTTGGTTTGCTAATTATTATAAAATATCAAAATGTAAAATTCTTTGAAATTCCATAAATTCCCTTCAAATATCATAAAATCCTTAAAAATATTGTTAAATTCTCTGAAATTACTTAAATTCCCGCGAAATATCGTGAAATTATACTTTTTCGTAAAATCCTCTACGCCATTAAATTTCTTTAAAATCTTAATAAAATTTCTTGAAATTCCTTTCAATTTCATAAACCACTTCATATTCCTGAAAATTCTTCAAATTAATCAAATCAAATGGCCGTGAAATGAAAATTCTTTAAATTATTGAACTTTATATTACTATCATTTAATTTTCTATCTTTTTATATTTGAATGTTATTAATTGTAATTATATAATTTTTATAGTAACTATAAAAATTGCAAAACCGTTAATCCATCGGCAGCTGTGATTTTAATAAGATCATTAAAAGCAAAGCACGTTCTACGCATTTTAAAAGCGACACCAGGAACTTTGCCGAATCCTCAGTCTTTCCCACTTTCGATAGGCGGATCCACGATGGATTTTCTGGGATATTTCACGGAAATTACCTTGCGACCACCGTTCTCAGGTTTCAAGTGATTATATCGCATAATCCGGCGAGCTGGTGTTTGTCACAGCGTGTTCTATGGTGTCGGGTGTCCCGTGATATTCCCTGTTATCCGAAACACGAGGCTGTTATCCCACAGGACTTACCATACGGGAGCCCAGCGAATGAGGCAATGAGCGGTCTCGACGAACATTAATCACTATGCGTCATCAGCTGTGATCTCGGTGAAATCGTAATTAATTCTAAATCGCTATAATGTCCTTGAAAATCAGTCTAGTCACTATATGAAGAGATCAAATTAAAACTGCTTTTTAAATTGAAAATAACTTGTCTAATTGAAAGCTATTAATTCTACAATTGTAGAATAGCTATTAAAAATCAGCACCATTGACATTTTTCAATACTGACGTACAAAGTAAAAAAAAAAACATAAGTCCAGTCTAACGAACTGAGAAAATCAAGAAATATCTGCAACAATTTCTGTATATGTTTTATTTTACAGGTACTTTAAAAATTAATTTTTTCTTCAAAAAAAAGGGATATTTAATATTTAAATAAAAAAATCCTATCTTAAAAAAATGGTGTCACGAAATGTCTCGAAAATCTCGCATACATTGTTGTTGCAAACCTGATTGGTTTTTGAATGACTTAAAGTTGAAAGAAGAAAAACAAACTAATGGTGCAAAAATATGTCAGGAAAACCTTCGAAATACGTTAAAATTTCTTAAAACTCCCAAAAACCTAATGAAATCCCTTAAAAATCCACAAAAACGATTAAAATAATTTTTGTGTATATATTTTAAGGAATTATAAATATTTTCGTGGAATTTCAAAAGATTTTTAAAGTCTTGTAAGAATTTTAAGTAATTTTAAAAGATTTTAAGAGGTTTCTATGAATTTAAAGGGATTACAAGAGATGTGTGTAATATTTAAAACATTTAGTGGAATTTTAAAGAATTTTAAAAAGCTTGCCCGAATTAAAAAAAATTTTCATTTTTAAAAGTAATTTTAAAGTATGTAAAAGCTTTTCATGGAATGTGAAAGGATTTTAAGGGGATTTGTTAAAATATCCTTAAATTCCTTGAAATTCCAGAACCTCATTTAAAATTCCTAAAAACCCCTTAAAATTCATACAAAACTTATGAGATCCCTTAAAATTTCACAAAAATTTAGAAAAGTGTAGAAAATTTTAGAAATCGCTTAAATTCGTTATAATCTTTTAAAATTCTTAGAACCCTCTTAAAATCGCTCAAAATTTTAAAACATTTAGAATTCCTTAAAATATCTAAACATTTTTTTAAATATTTTAAAATTTCATGAATTCCTTTAAAATTTCACTAAATATTTTTTAAAATTCCAAAAAAAAAAACCCCTTAAAGTTCATACAAACCTTTTGAAATACCTTAAAATTTTACGAAAATTTAGAAAAATTTAGAAATCGCTTAAATTCGTTGAAATCTTTTAAAATTCTTGGAAACCTCTTCAAATTCCTCAAAATTGTAAAACTTTTGAAATTCTTTAAAATTTAAAAGGATTACAAGAGATTAAGAGATTTGGTTGAATTTTAAAAGGACTTCATGAAATTTTAAGAGATTTTTAAGGAACTTTAGGGAATTCAAAGAATTTTAAGGAATTTTAAAGGATTTCACAAACTTTTTAAGATTTTCTACATTTGATTTTTTAATGATTTGAAGTTGTAAAAAATTAAATAAATAATCGTGCGCGTAGCGCACGTGTTGGTCTGCTAGTATCCTTAAATATTTCATTTAAATATAAAAATATATTTCACAACCTTTTCTGGCCTCTGTTGAAAAAATTTGGAAAAAATATAGTTGTTTTTTCACCAAATGAAAGCTTTTCTGGGGCTGTTTCAAGAAATGAATGGAACTATAATTTTTTGGGGCCACCCTAGTAAAGATTACACAATATGCCGATAGACTATTATTTATTCAATAGCCCTAGCTTGAAGCCTTATTAAAAGCAGAGGGTAAATATTTCCTTTAGCTATAATCCTCGACTTAAAATGTGAGAGAATAGTGTAAGAAACTAAAGACCTAGTAGTTAATTCAGAGAGATTAAAAGGGGTGTGAGCGAAAAAAGAATGAAGTTCTACGACCTCCGATAAGAAGAGAAGGGCATCAGTAGATCGCACCCTCAAACAATGGGGTTGTACCAGAGTCTATCGCAGCGCAATAATATCTTTTTTTACCGAGAGTACGCCCCATCGAGTTCCCATCACCGCCGGGAGCGACGGTATTACAAGTAATTGTCGCTATATAGGGTGGGGTGCAAGATCTTCTTCCCTAACCACCTTTTTCCCTTCGTCCAGACAACTGCCGCACCCCTATTACTATCACTATTACTATAGTTTGCAATTCTAGACTCAAGCACCCTCTATATCGCGTCAACCTCCATCTCCCTTCTTCCATTTTACGGGGGGTAAAAGGACCGGCAACTTTCGCTTAACAAGTGGGTGATTCACAAATCATTCCCAATCGCGTCCTTCGACAAAATGCGAAATTTCATTTGGTTAAGGGCGGGGGAATATCGGGGGCATAATTAATGACAATTGTGCGTTTCTGAATTCAACAGAGTTTGACAGCAAGTGATGTAGATATGTTAGGGGGAAAATAGTATTTGAATATGTATTAATTGAGAATTCTGGGTAGAAGAAGGGATTTTAAAGGATTTTAAGGATTAATGGAGATTTTGAGCGATTAAAAGGGAAGTTCAAGATACTTAAAAAATTTAAGTGGATTTTAAAAGATTTCAAAGGATTTCAAAGGTTTTAGTGTATTTTCAAATATTTCAAGGAATTTGTAAGTGAATTTAAGACAATTTTAAAGTATTTTAAAAGATTTATGCTCTCTAAACTTGAATCAGTCAAATTTAATTGATTACCAGTCAAATCCCACTGATTTCCAGGGACTCTTTTCTCATGATTTTAATCAGTGAAAAATGTGCTGGAAATCAGTGAAAAGTCACTGGAATTTTTAGTAGTTTAGTGAAGTTGATTGAAAATTTCAGTGACTTTTGACTGATTCTCAATGAATTTTCACTGATTAAAATCGTGAGAAAAGAGTCACTGAAAATCAGTGGAATTTGACTGATTCAGTTTTAGAGAGTGGGTGTGGAAGCGCCATGAAATTTTTCCATACGTGATAAGTAACATTTTTAAGAGATTTTTTTAAGGTTTTTGATAATTTAAGGGAATTATAAGAGATTCTTATGATATTTTAAAAATATTTCGTGGAATTTTAAAGAATTTCATGAAATTTTAAGATATTTAAAAGTAAATTTAGAGAATGCGAAGGAATTTAAGATATTTTAAAATTCCTTGGGGAATTTTGAAGGATTTTAAAATGCTTGGATTTTAATGTTTCTTATGGAAATTTAAATGTAAACAAATGTCGTATATAAAATACGAGATTTGTATGATTTTAGATAAAATTTTGTGGAATTTTAAGGAATGCCAAGAGAATTAAAAAAATTTAAAGAGATTTTTACGTATTTTTAAGGGACTTTAAAGTAATTTAAAGAAACTTTCATATTCCTCATGTAATTTGAAAAAATTCAAAAGCTATTTTTGTATTTTAAATGATTTTGTAAAATGTTAAAGGATTGCCTGTAATATTTAGAGATTTTGAAGAATTTAAGAGATTCCCTCATTGAATTTCAAAGGATTTGAAGGGATTTTAGTAGATTTTACAGAATTTATAATATATTAAGGGTTTTTCAATATTTTAGAGGAATTTGAAAGAATTAAAAAATGTTTCCAGGAATTTCGAGAAATTTTCGCGAATTTAAAAGATTACCATAGGTTTCCAATAATTTTAAGAGATGTTGACGCATTTTAAGGAATTTTAAAGTTTCTCGTTGAATTTAAAAATATTTCAAGAGATTTTCAGGGGGAAAACCCGGGAATTTCATTTGAAAGCGGGAATTGTTGTTATTTTATAGAAAAATCGACTTTTTTCTACTTTATCTTCTTTGTATTCCATTTCTACTTTATCAAATTATTTTTTATTCAAATTTTTAAATTTGTTTCAAAAATTGTAAAGTCATCTATAAATAGGTCCAAGAACAAAAGTCTCACCGGAAAAAAATCGGGAATTTCAAATTGCCTGGTCACTAAATCTCCTGGATTTTTAAAAAAGATAAGGATTTTGAAGGATTACATGAAATTTTAAAAGATTTTAAAAATGAAAGGGTATTTTAAAAGATTAATGTGGAATTTCAAGATATTTAAAAAATCTAAATGAATTTAAAAAGATTTCAAGGAATTTGCAAGAAATTAAAAAAATGTTGAATTATTTTAAAAGATAGTTGGGTCTGCCAACGCCGTAAAATTTTCCCCTCAAACGGGATAAATAACAATGCCCTTAAAATCCCACAAAACATCATTAAATCCTTTAAAATCCCATAAAATTTCATACAAATCTCTTTAAATTTCTCAAACTCCAGTGAAATCTCACCACATAATTTAAAATTCCTTAAAATTTTATAAAACCCGAATAAAATTCATAAAGTCTACTGAAATCCCATAAAATATCTCTAAAATCTCAATAAATTGCGAAATCTAAGTAAATTTAGCATAATAAAATTCCCTTGTATTAAAATTGAAAAAAAATATTTATTCAAATGGCCTAAAATTGTAGAATATCAAATCCTAATCATGCAAAGTTGTATCAAACAAAAGTACGACTTAATCTCGAATCGCCAAAAAGTAACAACACTTAAAGATTTTTATTATCCCCAAACTTAAAGCTGAAGTTTATAATGTAGCAAGTTAGAGAAGATTCTGGAGAACACTTTATTTTACTCAAGGTGTGAAAAATTTTATGACACTATCATCTAGATATTCTCTCCCGCTCTCTTTCTCTCTCTCTCTCTCATTCAGTCGATGTCGAGTCCTCTACGGAAGATAATAAAAGAAGATATAGCACGTAGAAGTGCGAAAAGATTAGGAATTTTTTCATTTTGAAGATATCCAGTTTAACAGCTCGTTAAATTACAGAATATTCTTCAGTTTCTTTTACAAAAGACAAATTATGAAAATAATCTTATCACAAAGTCTATCGACACATAAATTCTTCTGTTTTTTTTGTCAAATTTTAAAACAAAATTCTTATTAAAAGAGAAGTCGCAGTAATTTCTATGTACCAGAACGATGAAACCAAAAGGGGTAGATAAAGCCCAATAAAAAAAGAGGATGCAGACGCAATTCATTGTCGGAGGTCACTGACAATAGTGACAATGCCACTGCCTGTAGATTTCAGAGTATGAGCAATATACAATCATGGTAACGAAGCCCTCGTAACGAGAAATCCCCGAGATAACGGGATGGAAAATGCTCCCGAGGGATGAAGCGCGGTGGTTTCCCGCCAATGTCGAGGAAGGACAAGCGTCCAAGCGTCCTGGGTATCTCTGATCGTCCTTGGAAAACTGGAAGACCTCGTCCTGAATTTCACTCTCAGCCTTTATCTATCTCGCTTTACACTTGAGCTTGTGCTATTGTATATTCATATATGTATATGTTACACTAGCGCAAAGACGTTTATCTATATGCATTTCTGTCTATATCTATATATATGTATAGACAAGCAAATACGTGCCTCGATTGAGATTCGAAGGGGTCTAGAAATTAGGGTAATTTCAGAATTCGACGAAGCGCGATATCCACCATATCGAGTCTGCAAGGATGCACCTGCTACAGGTTAAAGAGAACATTGCAACTCTAGATTGACTTTCTGAAAGTCACCCTTTCGTATGCCGTTTGAAATTCAATTGAAAGTTCTTTGAAGTACCGCTCGGCTGCTCGTTCGATGTAGAGAAACGAAGCGATTGGCTCATCTTGCACATAAAACACATACGAGTGTAGAGTTAAACTTGCTACCAATTTCTGGTTCGAAACCTATCATAAGTCTTTTGGTATTTTCGGTTAGACTCCTGATAAATTAGACTCCTAGGAAATTCCCTTTGTAACTGTCTTTTTTAATGGAAATCCCTGAATCAAGTTGGCCACATGTTAGGAAAGTCAGGGGAAAAAAAATTGTCAAACACTTCCTTCAGAGTTAAAAGCTACAGAAGAGTGGAAGAAGTAGTAATGTATAAAATTGTTGAGTAGTACGATAGCACCCATCCTAGTATAACCAAGCCAAGCGCTGCTTAACTTCAGCGATTGGTTGGAAGGGCCTTAAGGGCATGTATTACTTACCCGATCCCTACCTTACCGACATTTTTTCTCTGTAACGCTACGTCTACATTTATAAAGATATCAAGTTGAAAATTTATAATATTGAAGAAAATATGCTGAAGAAAAATATTGAAGTATGTTTGTCTGGTCTTAAATTTTTGTAAAAATAAAAAAAACTTTTTTGAAAAAAATTTTTTTTAAATGTCAATATTTAGGACCAGACAAAAGTACCTTAAGGCTTTAGCTTCAAATATAGAAATTTTCAATGTGGTATCTCAATAAATGTAGACGTAGCGTTACGGAGAAAAAATGTCGATAAGGTAGGGATCGGGTAAATAATACATGCCCTTAAACACTGACATGAGTTACATGTGTCTTAAACACGAAATATGATGAATTTAAGCACTCAGCTAAAGGAATCTAGAATTTTTCTTATCCAAAACGGAATTTAGCTTTTATAGTTTATTTAGCAGATTTTAGCAACTTTTCGAAGATTTCGAAGGATTATAAAGAATTTCCGGGCATTCTTTGAGATTTTCTGGGTTTTGTAATGATTTCAAGCGAGATTTTCAATAATTTTCAAGGGTTTTAAGGTTTCTAGAAATTTAAAGGGATAAAAAGATTTGATTATTAAATTATTAGTAAATAATATTTAAAAGATTTAGTGGAATTTTAGAGGACTTCATGAAATTTTAAGTGATTTTTAAGAAATTATAGGGAATTCAAAGAATTTTAAGGAAGTTTAAAGTTCCTTCTGGAATTTTAATCTTCTTCATGGAATTTAAAGGGATCTTTATATTAAAGGCATGATGTAAATTAAAAAAATTAATTTTTAAGAATTTTTAGTAAGCAAGACCTTTAATTATAATTCGAAAGTGACACAATAAAATCCGATAAAAATAGATATAATTTAATAAATTATAGGCATAGCTTTATAATTACTCGTCTTGATAAAAAAATCTACATCACTTTTTCTTTGCGTAGAAACGAAAATTACAGTTTTTAACAAATATTTATTACTTTTGTGGTATAATTCCTAGTTATACATTTCAAATTAATCTCTTCCTTTGAATTATACCAAAAATTAAAAAATATTTCAGTACACTTTATAGATATTAATTATTGTGCCTTGTTTGGCTTCAAATTTTTTTGCAAAAACCTGATTGGCCTTTAAATGACTTGAAGTTGTATAAAATAAAACAATATAATCGATTTTCTTGGTTTGCTAATTATTACAAAATATCAGTGTAAAATTCCTTGAAATTCCATAAATTTCCTTGAAATATCATGAAATCCTTAAAAATGTTGTTAAATTCTCTGAAATTACTTAAATTTCCGCGAAATATCGTGAAATTATATTTTTTTCGTAAAATCCTATACATAAATTTCTTTAAAATTCTATTAAAATTTCATAAAATTATTTTAAATCTCATAAATCACTTGAAAAATTTTAAAAACTGGTTGTAATCAAGCCTTAAAATGAAAATTTTTAAATTTGTTGACCTTCAAATTAGAAGCAATTAATTTTATATCTTTTTCTATTTGAATATTATTAATTGTCCATACGTATTGCCAGTAAATATATAATACTTGCAATATCGTCAATTCATGCGCAGCTGTGATTTTAATAAGATCATTTCAAGCAAAGCACGTTCTGTGTATAAAAGCGATACCAGGAAAATTCCCGAATTTCAATTCCATTATTATTGAAAATTGATTTACTTTACACAGAAAAAAAAAGTTTTAAATCAAGCACGAAAGGACTAGTTTGTGTTAAATTTTAAGCCAGTTTATTTGATTTTAAGCCAGTTTTTGAGCTCAAAACTAAATTTAAGCCTAAAAACTGGCTTAAAATGTAACACAAACTAGTCCTTTCAGGCTTAATTTAAAACTTTTTTTTTCTGTGTAATACTTAATTTAATCTTAATATAATACTTTTCCATCAGGGAAACTTGTGTGAAAATTAAGAAAAATTCAGAGAAAAGTTCGAGAAATGTGAAGAAAATTATAAAATTGAATCTTATGACCAATCTGCCTGAATTTATTTTCACATACTAAAAGGTATGTCAGTATTGTCACAAAGCTATCCAAATTGGCTCAGTTTTTCTTCTCTGATAAGATCTACCAGGCAATTACGAATCGCGCTAAACCGTGCAGAAAAACTTGTGGCTGTGGTACAAGACGTAAGCACACTATCCAAACGCCATAAAGATTTATGGCTAATTCTTTTTCTTCGCAAGCTTATCCGGTCATCTGAAATGAAACAGCTCTGCCAAAGCAATATATATCTATATCTACGTCGTCGTTTATCTGAGTCAGAGTCACGATGCCATCCGGGGAGTTTCATCGTCATCTACACACGAATCTGGTATGAGATTCGACCTGGCAATCGACTCTCATATATGGAAGCCGAAGCGAAGAATCTACATGCGAAAGAACCCTCCTGTTTCTGAGTCACTGAATCTTCCTTCATTTTATCACCGGATCCATTTGCCATCCTTTCCAAGATATTCGTGTGGATCGCGAAACGATTTGTACATGGGAAGACGTTCAAGCACGGAGCCAACTCTAGAATCGAATTGCATACGTCATGAGAGGAGAGACTTTCGTTTCAAATTTTTCAAACTCTATTTTGACATCTTCTCATTCAAGTGTTGAGATTTAAGGGAAAAATTCCTCTCACGTGCACATGTAAATTTTGCATATTTTATAACTTTCGGCAAATATACAAAAATAGTTTACATTGGAGAAAAATGTATATTAAAAAGTAAAATCTAGCTATTTAACTATGGGGCGACTATCTAGATATTTAGATATAATATCTTGATATTAAACCTTAATATCCAGATATTCAAATTTAATATCCAGAGATTAAAATATTGGATGCTAGAATATTTGGATTATATATTTTAATATCTGGATATTAAGTTTTAATATCAAGATACTATATCTAAATATCTAGATAATCGTCCCATAGTTAAATAGCTAGATATTACTTTTTAATATCCATTTTTCTTCGTGTGTAATCTTCAAATAATCTCTTGAAATCTTTTTAAATTCTTCTCATTACATACTTATAATGAAATTCCACAAGAATTTCAAAAATTAATGAATTAAAATCCCATGAAATCTGGTTAAATACTTTAAAATAAATGAAAATTTAATGAAATGTTGTAAAATCCCTTGAAATCCTTTAAAAGTTCATCAAATTACATACTTATAATAAAATTACTCAAAATATCATGAAATCCTTTAAAATTCCAGTGAAATCTTGCTAAATGGTTTTAAATTTCTTCAGATTCAATAAAATCGCAGTAAATGGTAAAATCCCTTAAAATTTCTAAAAATCCCAGTAAATTTCATACAACGAAAATAATCTGAAGATTGTTTTCAAATTCGACAAATTGAAGACAAAAAATCGT
>UCOH01012363.1:0-24613 GCA_900474275.1 Synergus japonicus | reverse complement strand
TTGCTGTTCATAATTTCCCATATGCATTCGGTTTCTTTATTTCTCGAGTTGCTGTTTTATTCTCTTGCCATTTGAGATAATCCTGATAGAATCCAGCTTGCTGATCCAATAAGTTTTCTTCATCGGATATAAGGTCGTCTGCGAACAATCTTCTGGTGAGCCCTGAGTTTGCAGGTCGTGGTGCACTTATGTTTTCGCCATCTGAAAGTTCACTTGCTGAGTCGCTTGTCTCAAATTCATTTCCTGAAGGATCGGTTATCGGAAACAATCGTGACAAACAGTCAGCAGCTTTATTTTCTTTTCCTTTTACATACTGGATTTCATACTCATATTCTTTTAACCTGAGTCTCCATCTTAGTAAACGGGATGAGGGATCTTTGACATTGTTTAACTAAGTCAGCCCTTGGTGGTCAGTTTGAATTTTAAATTTTCTTCTCAACAAGTACTGCCTGAGTCGTTTTACCGCCCAAACGATGGCTAAAAGTTCCTTCTCAGATGTGCTGTAATTTTGTTCTGCTGCATTCAGTGTTCTTGAAATGTAAGAACAGGGGTGTCCTTCTTGGGATAAAACGGCTCCTAGACCTTTGTTGCTAGCGTCGGTTGTTAGTAAAAACTCTTTCGAGTAGTCGAGATATCTTAGCACTGGAGCTTCACAGAGTTTTTCTTTCAAGAGGGCGAATCCTTCCTGGCATTCGGCAGTCCAATTAAATATCACATCTTTTTTCGTCAGTTCTGTCAGTGGCTTTGCTATACATGAAAAATTGCGTATGAATTTCCTGTAATATCCTGCGAGTCCTAGGAACGACTGTATTTCTTTCACGTTCCTGGGTTGCTTAAAATTTCTCACTGCTTCCAATTTTGCTGGATTAGGTTTCACCCCATCTTTAGTGATAACGTGACCGAGATACTCGAGTTCGGAACGAAGATATTCACACTTATCAGGCTGTAACTTTAGGCCTGTCTGCCTGAGTCTTTCAAAAAGTGTGAAGAGGTTCTTGTTATGTTCCTCTAGAGTAGAACCAAACACAACTATGTCGTCCAGATAAGCAAAACATATTTTTCCTGACAGTCCCCTTAATACGCTGTCCATCATTCGCTGGAATGTAGCAGGGGCATTTTTTAGGCCAAAAGGCATCCTATTGAATTCGAAGTGTCCCTCCGGTGTTGAGAAGGCTGTGTATTTTTTGGATCCTTCTGCCATGGGTATTTGATGAAAACCGAACTTAAATCAAAAGCTGAAAAGAATTTTGATTTTCCTAGTTGATCCAGAATATCGTCGATCACAGGTAGGGGATATGCATCTTGATCAGAGTCCTCATTGACATTTCTGAAGTCTATGACAATTCGCCATTTTTTTATTCCAGAAGCGTCTCCTTTTTTCGATACTACCTAAATGGGGGAATTGTAGGGTGACTTTGAATGCCTTATCACTTCTTTCTTCAGCAGATCTTCCATTTGTTTCGATATCTCTTTCTTGTGACACTCTGGCGGCCTATACACGACTTAATATTAACTATTTTTCCTGATTTAAGGATAATCTCGTGTTCTACTAAGTCAGTACAAGGAAGCGGGTCACCTTCTAGGTAGAAGATATCATTATAAGTGGCTATTCCTTTCCATAGATTTTTCCGTACCTCGTCAACGATATGTTCCAACCTAGTTTTATTTTGTAAGTCAGTTAGTCGATGTCCAATGGTTTCTCCCTTTTTTGTGAGTGTTATCCTATGGACTTCCTTTATCTGTTGTATGCGATCATATTTCGGTACTTTTATCAGAGTAGGATTTCTATCATAATTATGGTATGGGACAATTAGTTGATTATTTTTAATTATATAAATCCCATCCGGTATGTTGGGATCGTTTTCGATAAATACTTCTTGGTCGGGTTCTTTGATATTTATTTTGTTAATTTTGGCTGTGTTGCCACTGATGTATTCTCCATCATCATATAAGGGTAATTTTTTATTGTCGAGAATTAAATATTTTGGTGTAATTGAGTATCTGGAATACTTTTTGAAAAACGATATCCCGATGATCCCAGCTTCTGGCAGGGGAAAATCATTCTCCACTATATGAAATAGATGTTTTTTACCATGGTAATTAATATATGTGGCATAGTGTGAGAAGTTTTGATCTTTTCCCATGACAAAATATTTTTTCATGGGGAATATCTTGACTTCCTTCGGTACATATTTCTCCTTTATGATATTAATCGCTGCACCAGAATCGACGAGTAAACTGTATGTCACTCCCTGTGAGTTTTTTCCTAAGATAGATAATAATCTTCCGCTGATGTTAGAAACTCTGCATCTTCCTCGTAGTCTACTTGCTCGTTTATTTCTTCTGGACTCATTTCCTGGAATTCTAAACAATTCTCCTCTCCCTCTGGATTCTCTATCTCCTGTATGTTTCTTACAGGGTTCTGTGGAGGACGAGTTTGGAATTGTCCCGATGGAAAATTTGGGTTTTTATTATAACACTGCGCTGCTAAGTGTCCGAGTTTCCCACATTTGTGGCAACTTAAATTTATTTTTTGTTGAAGCGGCATCTTTGAATTGGGTACTTCCGTCTTGGGCATGTAGTTGCTGGCAACCTGCTGTGTTTGGAAATGCGGCTTTGCCGAAGGGACACTACTGCGCGGTAGGGTGCGAGGGTGCGTTCTCACAGCTACCTGCATGTGTGGGCGTACTGGTTGAGATCTGCTGCCTGATTCTGGGCTTCGCATAGATTTCTTGGGTTTTGAGCTTTGACTTGTAGTCCGATTTCTCTTTTCAAGTTGAGCATATATCTTTTCAAAGCTTGCTTTTCCTCCATCTGGATAGCGATATTTCTTTCAATCTTATTGGTGTGCTCTGACTGGACTGCGTATTTAACCTCGTTTATCGCTTGTCTGAACCGTCCAATAAAATTTTGTACTGTTTCAGTAGGACCTTGTCTGCAGCTCTCCAATTTAGATCTAAGGGCAGAGACTGATCCCGTTAGATTTAGATTTTTTCTCAAGGCATCAAATAAACAGGGGAAGCTATTTATTTCTATATACCGAATTGCTCTTTCTGCGTGATGTGTTATCCTTTCAGCCAAAATAAAGTCCAGCAGCAACTCGGGTTGAGAACACCTCTCTTGTACCCTTTTCACCGATCTTATGAAATCTTCTACACCTATGTCTTCCTGTCCAGTCAAAGTCTTTATCGTCCTTATTATTTCTTTAGCTGGGATAGTGTCGATGGGAGGCTGTCTCATGGTCACGTTGGATCGAACTCGTATTAATCTTTGACTTTCTCTTTCCTCATTGACTCGCTCCCTAATCTCTCCGGCCCTTTCTGTATTCGTCCGTGTTTCTTCGTCTCGGTCGTCATCCTCGTTATCGGAAGTGATGTTATCTCCCTCGTCTGTCTCAACAATCGCTGGGGCTCCTATTCTTTCTCCCAGTCGAACAATTTCCTCGATCCGGTTGTTATTCTCGATGGTCAATTTTGAAACTCCAGTTTCTAAATTTGTCAATTTCGAGACGATGAGGCTAAGAGTCTCTGACAAGTCTTGTTGGCTCATGATGGGGATGTTGTTTTCCGAACTATCAGTCTCGGATTGTGTGTCGTAATTTGTTGCCAAATTTTCCCCATAAGCGTGGAAAGCCAGCTTTCGATTTTTTGTGATTTTTTTTTTCTATTTCGAGTGTCGGGTGTATATGTCGCGTTCCGCGTTATTAATTGTACAATTTTTTTTTATTTGATTTAAACTCCTCACTTGCGGGATCGTGTTACAACAATGCCTCAAGGTTAATTCGAAGTGGGTTTTTTATTTTTATTAGAGGAGATAGAGAACGTAGAGCACTACGCCGTACCTACTGACGCAAGCCTAATCAGTATTCCAGAATTTGCTTCCCCAGATTATCGTAATAATCATCGGTGGCCGTTCAACGTGCCTATAGAAGACTGATCCTTCTAGAATACCTTACAAATTTTCTATCTTATTTCTAAGAAATGCTTACTTTTGAGACAGTTGTGTTGGTGGGACGCTGTCCGTATGCTGTGCTAGGTGGTGGCTCTGCTACGTCGCTCGCACCGTCGCTTCGTCCTTCCTGCTTCGTGTCCTTTGAGTTGAGTCTTATCGCCTTGCTTTGCGCGCTCGAAAGGTCTTACTGTACTGATTTACACGCCCCTGTGATTATAAAGTCTTATTGTCTCGATCGACACGCTCTTCTTTTACTTAGTATAGGCAAGGATTCTGTTTCGTAGTAAAGGGTCTACTTAATTCAACCACATAAACATGAATTCCTTACAGCCTTTACTGTGTTTTTGTAGAATCCACAGGAATCTCTGCTCTCATTAGAATTTTTTTATAAAATTCAATTTCTCCAAGCCCATAGGTCGAGGTATTACACCGTTTGAATCCTTAGATTCGTTGATGTAATCCTGGCAGGATCGCCAATTTGTAACAGGGAGAAAGATAATTTGCACTTTTGTATAGTTAAAACTTTATTATTGAAAACTCCGTAGAGGGTTTTCCAGAAGGTACATGTATGTTTAAGGGCTAACAGAAGACTGTCGGATGTTTCTTATCCTATGACCGCTTAAACCGGTCCTAGCTACCTAGGAGGATACAAAGTGGAAGGGATTTTTAAGGGAAACCGACCAGATGTCGGAATTCATGGAAAAACGAATATTTCCATTCCTTACAATTGTCGCTTAGATCGATTTTTCCATTGCTAGGTTTAAGAGAATAACCCTAAACCACAATGTCACTTATGTATCTTTTTAGATTGTATGGCAGTACTGGCGATTTGGCCGGCAGCGTCATTTCTATGAAAGATATAGAATTTGGGGTCAGTATGGTATGATCGGTCAATACGGGACCATTTTCCCCTTCACTGATAGACTTTCTTTATCAATAAATGGTAAACATGTATCAAACTTTAGTATTCTAGAATATCAAAACACTTTGAAAAGTAACTTTGTATCAAAAATTGATATAGTGGTTTTCAATCGTTTGAATACGACATTAATATAAATGATTCCAGAAACTAAAATAATCGTTTCAAACTTTAATATAAGAATATGAGAATTTGAAAGCCACTATACTAAAAATTATGTCTCATCGTTAAAAAAAAGAAGTAAACACGACTAACACAGAGACATTGGGACCAATCTTGACGCGGATATACCAGGATATATATACAAACACAGAGAATCACGCAATACATTCTTAAGCTTAAACCTAACGCCTATTATAACTTATATATGAGCCGGTTTACATCGTCGTGATTAGGCGCGTGTAAATATAGTTACGCGCGCGTAGAACTTATAAAATTCATTTGTTTTTTTTTAGATTTAACCTCCTGGGTTATGTTTTTCTTTTTTGCTTCAATGACAACCCTTTTTTTTTGCTCTCTTCGAGGCGCAAGATTCGCTCCTCCCAACAGTTCTACGCGCGCGTAACTATACTTACACTCGACGGTGTAAACCAGCTCTATATCTAACATATCTATATATACATTCAAAAAAAAGTTTGTTCAAATTAAACAAAAAAATTTGTTTAAAGTCAGATAATTGAACGAAATAAATTTTTTACTTCAATTAACAAAACATTTACTTAAAGTTAATAAATGAAGAATATTCACTTTCATGATTGAAATATATAATTTGGTATATGTCAATATATGTTTAATTTAAATAAAAAATTTGTTTAATTTGAAACAAATAATATGTGAAGTATATATTTTTATTTTAAACAAAGTATTTGTTTAATTCAAACAAAAAATATAATGTTAATAAACTTTTAGAGATGTAAAAAAATAACAGTGTCAAAGACTTGTTTGCATTCAAATACACCCGATTCATAACAATTTGTCATCAGCCTCCGTGACGTAGTGGTTAGAGTGTCGAGTTTTAATTCCGCTCTTCCCGCGAGTCTTGCGTTCGAGTCCTGGTCGTCGCGAATTTCGCAATATCGAAGAAACCAATTTCTCATTAGTTATAGAGTATGTATTAGATAAATGAAACTATAATATAGATCGATTTCATTATTTCTCTTTTCTTTTTGGAAAAAAATTATTCATTTATTTTTTTTTTTTTCAACTGTCAAACAAGAAATTTATTTAATTTAAACAAAAAATTTATTTAAAAGAAACCAAATTTTTTTCAATTGAAATAAATAAAAACAAATAAAAAATTTATTTGTATCAAACAAACCCTATATCAAAGTGATAATTTGTTTGATTCAAACAAATTTTGTTTGATTTAAACAAACTTTTTTCTGAGTGACGCTCGCACGCGCGCGTAACGCAGAAGTAATACATAGCTTAGTGTATCCGAAAATCGCTTTTATACTAAATGTAAATTTATAATGCTACTTCTGAGAAAAAAGTTCATGCGATCCTATTGAGAAAAATATAAATTAACGTTTCGGCAAAAATCGAGATGGTTGGGGTATTTTGAGGGTATGCGGCCCGTATGCCTATATATATACAGAATGAAACGATACTATACGAAAAATCAAGATTCTGTACAAAGGAACGCAGGTTCCTGACATGTTCATATTCATAATGTCAATTTCTCGAATATAAGTTATGATAAGTATAGATTATGATATTCATTTTCTTGTTTTTTTTACGATTAATTTCTGAAATATACATTCATAATATTTCGTATTCCAAATACCAATTTTTAGAGTAAACTTATTAAAGATTAGTATTGTAATATGAATAATTAGAAAAGTTTCACATTTTTCAGTGTTTTGATACAGAGTATACTAAACTTTCATACATTTTTATCATTTATTGTAATAGAAAGTCTATCAGTGTACGTGATTTTGAAATTTTTTATATTTGAGTTTCTTGAGTTCCGGTCAATGATTTCTCTCACATATATGTATACTTTATTAAGACTTTTTATAACATAATTAATTTTCTGCATTCTATGGATTAGGAATAACTAGCAAATTGGGACATTTCAAAGACTCGGGTGTGGGAGCAATTTGGTTGTCGCCTATTTACAAGAGCCCGATGATAGACTTTGGGTACGACATTTCTAACTTCACAGATATAGATCCAAGGTTCGGAACTTTAGAAGACTTCTCTAAATTAACAACGAAAGCAAAAGAATTGGATATTAAGGTAATCAAAATCAATTAAATTACCACTTTTATTATGCCTCTTTATTTGAATGTTGAGACCATAAAATAACGTTGCAAGTGCATTTCATCATAATTACTACTATAATTACATAATTACTCTCTTTCTATCCTTTAAACATATTTTCAGCTCTATTATCGCATGTCTTTGTCTTGAATTTTTGCAGTATGCCCTTTTTATTAGTAATTGTGTCAGTTTTACACTTATGCTTCGTCAGGTTTGTAAGGTTATATAACTTTCATAGTTTAATTTTATAAATTGATTTTAATAGATTTTAATCATTTTTAAAACATTTTTTGGAATATAAAAAAATGTTTAATGTACAATTTCCAGAAGTTTCAAAAATTTTATTTAGGTATTAAAAGATTTTCTGTTGATTTAGGGGATTTTACAATTAATCGTGGAATTTTGTGGAATTTCATGGTATTCTCACGAATTTAAAGTTCTGTTAAGAGATTTAAGAATTTCTTATAAAATTGAAAATTTTATTATATATGTATTTGGGGGATTTCATATCAAGTGAAAACACTTTTGAAACCGATGTCGTCCGATCGGGCGAAAAATTGCACAAAGTTTAGTCCTATTGATTAGTTGATCAAATTTGAACCAGATCGGACAAAAACTTGCCGAGTTGGAGGGGTTGGAATTTTGACATTTTAGTCAAGGAGCCCTTGTTTCGGATCCATGTAACTAATGACCTATGGCATTTAGAAAATTTTGTCCAAAACGTTTTCGACAGGTTTTTCCTCAGTCTTTAAAAAAATATATATAAATATTTTTTAATCCAAATTTTAACCGATTTTTTTGAAAAACAAAAATATTTTTGACTGTATCTCAAAAAGGGACGTTTTTTTTGTATTTTTTTTTTGTCTCAAAAGAAAGCTCAAGTCTTTTCCTTTAAGAACTGTGAGGTCCAAAAGTGGGCTGAGACTTATTTATCTATCAAAATTAACGTCGAGTATCTCGAAACACCCATGACGCTAGCTCTCAAATGTTGTTAGTTGGAGTCCATGTCAAGTGATCAGTCCTTTAGTAGTCTAGAAAAACCATAATAAATATTTTTGAAAAATTCCAAAAAATGGCGATGATATGGGACTTTGAAATTTTTTGAACCTTATGTCATGTACGACATTGCATTTGAATTTTTTTCTCCTAAACTACGGAGTTGCCCACGATGAAATTTACAGAGCTTGTAAAGTACATGTAGACCTTTATTAGCTAACAAAATAAAAAAAATAAAAAATTGCTTTTTTCAAAAAAGCGATTGTTGTTTTTTGAGTTTACACAAAGAAGTCAAAAAAATTTTTTTTCGTTTTGAATTTTTTGTTATATGAAATTACGTTTTCTTAAAAAAAATTTGAGACCTTAAAAAGCTAAATCGGTTAATTAGAACCAAAGATATTTTGTTTCCAGACAAAAGGTTCAAAAAATTTCAAAGTCCTATATCATCGCCATTTTTTTTGAATTTTTCAAAAATATTTATTATGGATTTTCTAGACTACTAAAGGACTGATTACACCGAATTACACGCAAAACCCATTCAAGCACGAAAAGTCTTGTGATCACTTGACATGGACTCCACCTGACAACGTGAAAAGACCTGAGCTTTCTTTTGAGACAAAAAAAACGTCCCTTTTTGAGACACAGTCAAAAATATTTTTGATTTTCAAAAAAATCGGTCAAATTTTGAATTAAAAAATATTTATATTTTTTTGTTTTAAAGACTGAAGAAAAACCTGTCGAAAACGTTTCGGACAAAATTTTCTAAATGCCATAGGTTATTAGTTACATGGATTGGAAACAAGGGCTCCTTGACTAAAATGTCAAAATTCCACCCCCTCCAACTCGGCAAGTTTTTGGCCGATCTGGTTCATATTTGGTGTGGTAACTACTAATCAATAGGACTAAACTTTGTGCAATTTTTCGCCCGATCAGACGACATCGGTTTCAATAGTGTGTTCACTTGATATGAAATCCCCCATATATAAATATTCATATGCAGGGTGAGTTTTTTAACTTAAGAAATCAAAGTATCTCAAAAAATACGCATCCTACGTGAAAAATGTCCCTAATAAAAACTTTTTATATTCAAGGGGGAAAATCGACTCTGCAAAAATTTTCACCACCTAGTCCCCCCAGGAGGCTGGGACGGGGGTTACTTTGTAATTTTAAATGGCAACCCCAAATTTTTTATAACGAATTCAGATGAAGTATCTAGCTCTAAATGTAAGTAAAATATACATCATTTAAAGCTAGATACTTCATTTGCATTAAAACATTCAAATATGGCTGTACTTGTCCTGCATGGTGCACTCAGATGATTACATGTAAGAAAGGTTCACTTTTCAAGGTCACAGCTCATGACCTATTAGAGCTAAGATATCCTCTTTTTTCATTATACGCAGAATTCAGTCTATTTTAATTTCTTTCTTCTGCGTTTCGTCCGCAGATCAAAAAGAAACGAGGTATATTTGATAGTCCCAATTTTTCGAATTTTAGTAAAAAATGCAAAAAAAAAAGGGAGTTTTTGAGAGATCATAAATCACGTACTACTGGCACCAGAAGATACTTTTTTTTTTTAATAGACACATAATTTTGTTGACTTTATTTTATTCTCTGGTATCATTATCATAATTTTCCCATAGAACACTCTGTTACAAGAAAACTCCGTAGAGGGAAATTGCCCGGAAAAATGGATCAAAAGTAGCCCACTTTGAGAGGTCATAACTTTTGACCTATTAGGGTTAGGACTTTTCCCTTTGCGGCAATTTAAAGATAAATACATGAAATTTCACTCATCTGTAGAACATTTTTTTTATAAAATCATTAGGTTCGTTGGTACAGACATTGTTGCAAAAAGTAGTGATTTTTCGACGAAATTCAGAAAAAAAATGGTTTTTTGAAATGACTGTAACTCAAAACCTATTAGAGATAGAAGGTTCGCTTTTTTTTTGTTTTTCTTAGAATTTTTCACATTATCTTTTTTATTTGAACTTTTTTTTTTACAACGCAATGGAAATGGTCCGTCCACGCAAACTTGAATTTTTAAAATTCTTTTTTAAAAAAACACCCTTTGGCAATCGATCCATGGCACACATTTTTAAGGGTCATTCAGGACCCCATTCAGAAGCTATTTCCAAAAAAAAAATTGCGTCTGAGAATTATTACGGAAAATAATGCTTTTTTATGACGTGCTGCCTGGACTATATTCTCCAAGCAACATAAATTCCATTCTTCATAATCGGATATCCGGTCAAATTTTAGCTCGTTTTTTCCAGCGACATATAGAAATGGACTGCGGGACGCTGTAGGAAAGGGCGTGCTAATGCGACAGCGAGAGAAGTTGCAAAGGTGTGTAGTTTTGTCTCTTTCTCGCCGAAGCTAATTGGTTGAATTCCACCAAGCTCCACCCACCGAAAATGCTCTCAACCAATTAGCTTCGGCGAGAAAGGGACAAATATACACTCCTTTGCAACTTTTCTCTCTGACGCATTATCACGTGCTTTCCTACAGCGTCCCGCAGTCTATTTCTATATATTGATGGTTTTTTCCAGTCTAAATGGTCGGTAATGCAAGGAAAGTTGGCTCTTATACACGGAGAAAAAAATTCCAAAGTTTGTAACCGTTACAGATTTCCTATGCTAATATAGTGACAGCATAAAATTTCAGTACTCATTACATACAATTTATGTAAATAGAATATGTAACTGTTGCAGGATTTAGCTGTAACACTAACATGAAACATCCGTAAGCATTACTGACAAATATATGTAACGATTACTGACAAACACCTGTAAGTGTTACAGAATAGTATCTAACGATTTCCCGAGTCAAAAAAATTATTAATTAAGAAAATATTGTTTATTCGCATTTATATTATGGATATTCTTATAAGTAATCGTTATTTGCAGATTTAAACGCTTATATAACAAATAAAATTTCGCACGCGACGCTGGGGGGGAATCGAACGCACGACCTACGGGATGCGAGTCCAGTTGCCTAACCGTTACCCTAAGCTTTCGAGATGGTGATCCCACATTTTTTCCAGGGCATACTCAATCCGAGCACATGGGGGGAGGGTATACTATGCACAACTGACAGAGTCTGTAACCTTTACAGGTTTTTTATGTAAGACTTACAAAATATCAATACCATCAAATGCATGTTTAATCAAAACATACAATCTGTAAATACTACAGATATTTCTTGTTATGTTTACAGAGGATGCTTACAGAAATTTTAAGTAAACCGTACATATCAGGAAGTAATATTAACTCAAAAAATCTGTCATTTCTATCTAATCTTCTGTAACGAAAACATAAATTCTTTAACATAGAATCTCCAGTAAATTTAGAGGATACTTTTTTCTCCGTGTAGATACTTCTTTTCTTCAATGAAAATGGCGCGAAATTTAAGTAGGGTCATTATTATTATTCCAGGACAAAAGAGCTGCACAAATGAAATTGTATAAATATTAACAAATTGTACAATTAAATAATTAAATGGACTAAATTTGTCGATTCCATATGATATTACACTCATCTCCCGATCGACGGCACCGCTCGGGTCTTGTGTGCCGTCGATCAGCCGAGATTATAATATCTCGAGTGAGAATTCTGACGTCACCACTCAGGACCGGTTATATGTAGATTTTAAGATTCGCTCATTTCTATACCACGCAGGCTACGCAGTACGGTGCTGACTTCGAGGTCATTTCGAGCGCCGGGACTTCAGCGTTGGCTCTTAAGAGACGCTCGGGGGGGACGTAGAATCAGCCGAGCGTGAATAGTGTCGTCGTTCGCAAGATGAGTGTATATAAATAGAATAATAATATTGGAAAAATAATAATGACCCTATTTAAAGTTCGGGCCATTTTCATTTCAAAAAAGAAGTATCTATAAGCGTCAACTTTCCCTGCATTACCGACCATTTAGACTGGAAAAAACGAGCTCTAATTTGACCGGATATCCGATTATGAAAAATGGAATTTATTTTGCTTGGAGAATATGGCAAACGGCGATTAGGAAAAATAAAAATTATGTGAAAGTGAAATTAGGAAAATTGAAAATTATAGAAAATGAACATTACGCATAATAAAAATTAGGACAAATAGATTTTATGAAAAATAGAATTTGGGGCATATTCATGGGCCCCTTTATTTTAGTTGAAATTTTGACTAATTTTTCAGTTGATCCTAAAATTTTAGTAAGGGATTTCAAAGATAACCGTGTAGAAATTTGACTGTTTCCCGTGCCAGGTTCATCAGATCAGAGCGTATCAAATTCGAATGAAATACGTAGCCCGGTTGGGGCCAAGTCACACGGCTCGATTTTCTCCTTACACTTCATTTCCCTGGTTTGGGAAATCAGAAATCATGTTAAAGGATTTTAAAAAATTGTAATATATTTTAAAAGATTTTAAGAGATTTTAATTGACTGCAATAAAGGATTCCAAGAGATTGTTATGATATTTAAAATATTTTGTAAAGTTTTTGAGGATTTCATGAAATTCTAAGAGATTTCATACAATTTTAAAAATTGTTTAGAGATTTTTAAAGTTTTCGTGGAATTTTAATGAATATCAAAATGGTTTTAGAAACTTCAAGAGATTTAAACTAATTTTGGATGAATTTTAGGTAATTTCAAGGAAATTCATAGTTTATCGTGAAATTTTAGGAGATTTAGTTTCGCCAACTTTAAGTTCTCAATAGTAAATATATCATTCACAAAAATAAGCAATCTTTCCAAATCTATATCAAACGGAATTAGATTTCTATGTTTATCGAAAAATATTTATTATTGCGAAAATAAGATTCAGGAAATTTAATTTTCTCTTACAGTGATAATTACCAAATGCTCTTGATTAATTTTGTAGAATTTTAAGTGTTTTTAAGTTTTGTATATTTTAAGGTTTTAGGGAAATTTCAAGGGATTTTAGAAGATTTATATGAATATTATTCGAAATTTTTCGGAAATATCGATAATATTATAATTTTAAATGGAAATTGACATTAAGGGCATGTGCTAATTATTACCTGGGCAAATTTAAATCACCCAGCGTTTTTTTACAGATTTTATTTTTTTTAAATAATAATAGTTCAAAGACTTGATTGTTCATGATCTTTATATCTATTTTCACTATTATTTTTCAATTTTTTAATATAAAAATATTGAAAAAAACGATACCATTTATTAATAAAAGCGTGCTAATTACTACTCATTTATAAATGATTAGAAAAGATCAATTCAACAGCATTTTTGAAAAATTTATATTTGCTTTTTACGTTATTTTATAATAATAGATATGTTACATATGTACAACTGATTTCAATAGTAAAAGCTTATTTATCCCTGAATTGAGTATTTTATGTGTACTGTATCAATAGGTAATTCTCGACTTGGTTCCGAATCATACATCTGACGAACATGAATGGTTCCAAAAAAGTTTAAAAAATGAGACGAAGTATAATAATTACTATATATGGAGAGAAGGTAGAGACTCTATTAATTTGGAAAGTGCACCGAACAACTGGATTAGTGTATTTAGTGGTCCAGCGTGGGAGTACAAGGAAGAAAGAAAATTGTGGTATTTCCACCAGTTTCACAAGAAGCAACCAGATTTAAATTATGCTAATGCAGAAGTTCGGAAAGAAATGGAAGTAAGTTGAACAACCATCTACGACAAAAAGAATTATAATAAAATTATAATTATGATTTCGACAATTTTTCAAGAAAAAGCTTAAAGAAAGACGAAGGATTGATCTGTTTAATTTTTAGCAAATACCACCCGTGTAGAAATGTGCCCAATTTAGTCCAGTTAATAAGTGGGCGCCACCTTGGACCTACTTGGGCGTCCCGACTAAGAAAAATGAAATTAATTAAAGTACTATATTAATTATACGATAGGCGGAACGCAATCTCCCAAAAATATTGCAATTTTTTCAGTTATTCTGGATTCCTAATTATAAAAATTAAAGCTAAGGAAAGGAAAGAATGTTAGCATTCTGTTTGGGCTTATACCGGACATGCCCATTTCCACAGTGGGCGTTCCAACAAAATCCCAGTATACTGGATACGTAGCACATTTATTATACATTTGTACAGTTTTTTTTTACAAATCTGTAATTATTCCTAAAAATTTTTTTGTAACATTATAGTAATATTATCGTGACTTTGTTTTTTACTTCAAAATTAAAATAGTAAACGCTTATTCACTACGTCCAAAACGAATGTGATTTTAACAACAAACATAATTTTCGGGTTCAAGAGATCCCAAAACGTGGACATTTGATAAAAACTTGGGGGGGGGGGGGTTGTCAAATTTTACACAAATCTAATACATTCTCTCTGACGAGAATGGAAAAGACTGTAAAGTTATAATGGCCATTAGAACAAGTTTTAATCTTAACCCTATGAGAAACTGCCGGGTGTTTGCGGGTCACAACTTTGTATACTATGTTATTTCATTGTTTTATAAAAATATTTAATATATTAATTAATACGTACATAGGACGTGATTAAGTTCTGGTTGGAAAAAGGAGTTGATGGATTTCGAGTAGATGCTGTACCGCATCTTTATGAGCGCGACGATCTTAAAGACGAGCCTCTTTCAAATGTATCAGGTGCAACGGACAAAGATTATACTTATTTGAACCACATATACACGAAAGATGACCAGCGTACTTACGATCTTACTAAAAGTTGGAAGAAAGTGTTGGATGACTGGGCAGATGAAAAAAACGAAACAGAAAAGGTAATTTCACATATCTTAATTAAAAAATATATTTATATATAATATGTATTATGCACCATGGGGGAGAATTTGTACCTTTTATTGTGTGTATTACGTTTGTAGATTTGATTTTTCATTATTTTTATTTTTCTGCTATAAATTTATTTCCATGGATGAAAAATATTACTGAGATTATTCCTAGCAATTAATTGATCTTTTCATAACATCAATATTGAAAATTCGACTTTCGATGTCTTCATAGTGGGTTAAAAGTAGCAGTATCAACTCTAGGGTTCAATTGATGTTATGAAAAATAGTATATATATGCGTGACATGGGGAGAGACGAAAATTTTCTCCTTTCGCTCTTTGTCACGTAATATACTATTGTAGCTCAATATCTTTGCGTGACGGATAAACCTCACTATGTCAACTTACTCACTTTATCGCAAACATGGAAAATAGGTATAAGTCACATAAGGAAACCAAGTTAACGTAACGCAAAAGAAGATAATTTACAAATGCCTAAACTTCCCGTACATAGCGCTAGTATGAACATATATGGGACACTATTCCTCAAGTGTACCGCCCTCAGAATTTGTCCTACTAGGTACAACTTTAAAGGAAAAAGATTTTTTCGAATCTATCGAATGGTTGTAACCATTTTAAAAAAAATGGAAAATTTTTCCGATTTTTTAGAACACCAAAATAGCACGAAACAGCACAAAATCGAAAAAATTTGAAAAATTTCCCTTCCCTTATCTCGTTCAATTTTTATCCAGTCGAAAAAATCTTTATCCTTTAAAGTTGTACCGGGTAGGACTATGCTTTACCCAAGTTTGAGTTCGATCGGACAGAGTCAAATTCTGAGGGTGGTACACTTGAAAAATAATGCCCTATATGTATGTACAAAAATGACCTCCCATTTAAAAATGACTATAATATAAGTATAAACACAAATTTTCTCAAATCAATAATAATTATTCAATATTATTTATGAAATTTATTGGGCACTTTGACTTCATAAATGCGATCTATTTAACAGAATTTACATAATATAATATAACTGCACAGAAGACACAAGATTTGTGATTATATTATTTGATATTATTGTATATTGTCATTTTTAAATGGGCGGCCATTTTTGTAGATAACGTCCATACCATCGACATATGTGACGTGCGCCGAGGAAAGGGGTCTTACGCCGCAAATGAAGATTTTACAGGGCGAGCGTTCGAAGTCGAGCGGATAGATGCGACTTTTAGGAGAGAGGGAAGACTGACGGAATATACTCTCTCAACTTACTAATGCATTCTCACGCATTACATAGATTGTAGACGCGGCCTATGGACGCGGAGATGTAGTGGTGAGTGGTGGGGGGTGTTTGACGTGATCTAGAATTCTTGAGCGGCAGACCGATTTCTCGCTTACCTAACAACCCAATTATTAGCAAAAGTAATGCTCGGATTTTTTTTGATGGTTTAATTAAAAAGAGCAACTCAAAAACTATCTAAAAGTGTAAAAACCTCAAAATCAAATTTTCCGGCGTAAGACCCCTTTCCTCGGCGCAAGTCACGTATAGAAATGGACTGCAGGACGCTGTAGGAAAGCGCGTAATAATGCGTCAGAGAGAGAAGTAGTTTTGTCTCTTTCTCACCGAAGCTAATTGGTTGAGAGCATTTTCAGTGGGTGGAGCTTGGTGGAGCTCAACCAATTAGCTTCGGCCCAAGAGGTAAAGTCTAAAAAAAATAAATGAATTTTATAAGTTCTATGCGCCTAAACTTGCACGCGCCTAAACTCGACGGTGTAAACCGGCTCACTAACGCCACGCATGGGAAGTTCAGGCGCGTGCAACAGTATGCATCGCCTCCACTTTTTTGATTTTCTTAGCGTCCGGAATGGTGAACTAATCCGCGTGATGGCGTTCCGATCAGTGTGGCGTTAATTCAAATCATTTGAATTGCTCGACTATATAGAAAAACGAGAAAAACATAAGTTATTAATAACAAAGGCCGTTTTTTCGAAACAGTGAGTAAGTTAACTTAACAGATGTGTAAATTATCAATTATATTAACTTAATAGATGTGTAAGTTCTGAATCGGTGCGCGGTCTAATGTCAAATGTTGAGCAAAAAAATCGATTGAAAGAAGGTGACTACCACTTATATGGTTTTTAGGGCCGCTGAATCCGAATCTGGAATCCGTTTGATTCCATCATGTCTGCATCAAGGTCAATTCAAGGTAAAATTTGCATAATGTGAAAAAAGTGAATTTTTGACTGCAGATTCTGAAAGAACGGAAAATTTTACGTTCAGATTTGATATCCACTATTTTTGTAATTGTTTGCGAGAATTGTAGAGAGATTGAGAGAAAAATACTGAAGGAGGAGATTAGAGAGTGCGAGAACTGTTTATTAGGGTATGATGATCTTCCTTTCAGCTACCAAATCCTCTAAATGACTCAGTTAGGGTTTGGGTTGTAATTTTGGGTCGTACTTAGTACCCGTGGGAATCCTCAGACGGAGCGTCTGATGCTGACGCTGCTGGCCATGGGTCCAAATGGTGGGAGTAATTTTCTGGGATGTTTTCAGGGCACTTGCACTATCAAGTGCACTGGGTCACTTCACTTCCTTACGGGAAATCATTCGGTTCAGTCTCTCTACTCTTTTTCCAGTAACCTTTAATGCGCTCTTACAGAACAGTGTGTGTGAGTACTTCTTAGCTAAGCCACCCAGGACTCCGGGAGTGGGATACAAGGCCAGCCACGCATCACTAGGGCTAAGGACAGGATTTGCCTGCTGCCTTAGTGGATGATACATAGTATCATCCAGGGCTCCTCCAATCCCCGCGGCACACTTGTCATTTCCCCGGGTGCAACGTAGTGAGGGCTGCAACCGTACCTGAAACGTCAGGACTGCATTGTACTCTAGCAGTGGAGGTGTCCTCCTTCTCAGAAAGCTGCATGTGTTGGCTGGTAAGTTAGGAACTAATTGAATGGCCATTCAATCTGCGGTATCGTAAGCTATCAATTCTTTAATATTGTATTGTCTTATTAGGATTTCTAATGTTTTTTGCTTTGAATTATAATCCAAAGAATTTAGTATTTTTAACTTTCTAAATCTACTTGGAAGGCTTTTTCCTCACTCAAGACAGGTTTTTTATGCCGGAAAAGTGGATTTGCTATCATAGTTTAATAAAGTCCTTGTTTAGTAAAATTGGCTCACCTCTTCAATTTTACACACCCTCCCATACCTTCTTTGTGTTTTTTATTTGCGAACTCTATCATTAAAGTGAGACTTATTTACTTCCCTTTTTTTAAGTGTCATTATCTATAAATTTAACTGCAAATTTAACAGTAATGATGATCCTAAAGGTCATTTCAAGGTTAAGTCGAATTTGAATCCATTCTAAGAATTGCTTCAAGGTCTTCCCGATCACAAGTGATATATGCATAATTCGTGAAACTTCTGTTCAGGCATATATCGAATTAATCATGCATTACCTTCCTAGCGATTACGTTACTCCGAAATGCAAACAACGTTTCGTGATATTGCAAAAATTCACACTTTTCTTCTTATGTATCGAACCATTTTGTCTTTAAAAAATCTATGTAACGGATTAATGCATGGTTAATTCGATATATGTCTGAACAGAAGTTTCACGAATTATGCATATATCACTTGTGATTGGGATGACCTTGGAGCAATTCCTAGAATGGATTCAGAATCGACGACCTTCAAAACCATAGAAATACTAGTTATCGCCTTTCAAACGACTTGATTGACCTCAACTAGGCCTTCAAATCTCCTTGACCCTGACGTGCTGCGGTCTAATGGACCTCGAATTTGTTTTCAGCGACACTCAAAACGTACGTTAGGATCATTATTATAAAAATAGTGGATATCATATCTGAACGTAAAATTTTCCGTTCTTTCAGAATCTCCATTCAAAAATTCACTTTTTTCACATTATGCAAATTTTACCTTGAATTGACCTTGATGCAGACATGATGGAATCAAACGGATTCCAGATTCGGATTCAACGGCCCTCAAAACCATATAAATGTTAGTCACCTTCTTTCTGTCGATTTTTTTGCTGGCTTGAACTTTAAATGCCCTTAAATTTGACGTGATGGAGCAAACGGACCCCGAATATTGATTCAGCGCATCAAAATACATAAGAGTATATAGATCTTGTTCTTGATACAAACCACTTTTTTGTGTGCCTGTGTTATCATTACTTTTATTATTACAAAAAATTTATTTCCGCTTAATATTAGTAAACAATATTTAGTTTTTAATTAATTTCTTCTTGTTTCGTGCAAATAAATTTAAATTTTATCGCTGTACTGATCGGAGCGACATTACGCGGATTAGTTCACCAGTCCGTATTTTAAGAAAATCTACTACCACGTACACCTATATATGATCGATGCAAGGGGCTGAGCGCGTGTAATTCTGGAAAATATTATTTACGAGCTTAGGCCGCGCGCTTGAGCGCGCGTGTTTCGTCCATAGAAACTGAAATGACAATTTAAATTCGCACACCATATGAATTGACCAATAAGGTTAGCGCACTATGTACGAAAAGAGTGGCCAAGAAGAACAAAATTCCATCCAGGGGCCAAAAACATCATCCGCGAACGTTTAGTCGATCCATCAAACATTTTGCTTCCACCCCTTCATATCAAATTTGGTCTCATGAAGCAGTTTCTGGGCATAAGCGATGCCAAACTAAAAGAAGGTTTGTTCAGAGATGACAAATTTGTCACAAAAATGAATCGTGACCAAATCGATGCATGGACCAGTTTCCAAAAAGTCTCAGAAAATTTCTTAGGAAATCAGAAAAGTGATGATTACGAAAATTTAGTTCAAGATTTATTGGAATACTTCAAGAAGTTGGGTTGTCTGATGGATTTGAAATTACATTTTCTACACTCTCATCTCCATTACTTCCCAGAAAATCTCGGAGACTACAGTGAAGAACAGGGTGAACGTTTTCATCAAGATATTAAGGAAATGGAATTTCGGTATTAAGGAAAGTGGGATGTAAACATGATGGTAAATTTTTGTTGGATGCTTAAGAGGGACAACGAGATGAAGACGCAAAAGAGAAAGAGAAATCCGTTACATAAATCTTTTAAGGACAAAAGCGTTCGCTACAAAAGAAGAAAAGTGTGAATTTTTGTAATAACACGAAAAGCTGTTTGCATCTTGGAATACCTTCATCTATATTAAGGTAACGCACGGTTGATTCGATATATGTGCCTAGACGTAAGTTTCACAAACTATGCACATGTCATTTGTGATCGGGGTGACAGGTTTGAGGCAATTCTGAGACCGAATCCAGATAGAACGACCTTCAAAATCATAGAAATACTAGTTATCGCCTTTCAAACGACTTGATTGACCTCAACTAGGCCTTCAAATCTCCTTGACCCTGACGTGCTGCGGTCTAATGGACCTCGAATTTAGACTCAGCGATCTTCAAAACGTATGAAAACTGTAGTCAAGTTCCACGAAGACACATTTTCGTATTTTTGCAATCGTCATTCGAACTATCAAGTTACTAACTTAAATTGACCTAGAAATGACCTTTTGGATCATCATAAAAATAAATATGAATACCAGATCTGAACGTAAAATTTCCCGCTCTTTCAAAATTTGCAGTCAAAAATTGAGTTATTTCAGATTTTGAAAATTTGACCTTGAATTGACCTTCAGATGCCCTTAAATTTGACGTAATATATTGGTCCGGTTTTTGGACTTTACCACTTTTTTTGTGTGTGCCTGTTTAATTATTATTAACTTAAAACATTACTTTTTAATCCCACTTCATATAAGTAAGGAAAAGCTGAAATAATTTATAATAGAAAATTTATTCTTATTTTAGATTTTAAAACGCTAATAATTTAATTTTGCAACTTTAAATTTGGTATTTTGTTTTAATTTTGTTCAATTTTAATTTTTGAACTAATTTTAAGATTCAATAATTCAGAATAACATGTTTCTTGATTTTAAAATTTAGGTCATGATGACAGAGGCTTATACAACTCTAGACAACACTATTAAGTTTTACAATTACGGAGCTGATGTACCCTTCAACTTCAAATTTATTACCGATGTGACAGTAACTTCAAAGCCGTCTGATTTTAAGAAGGTTATTGATGACTGGATGGAGAAAATGCCTAAAAACTACTCTGCTAACTGGGTGGTATGTATTGTAAACAGGTTTTTTTACACTTGGATCATTCTATCCAAAAATTAGTCAAAAATTGTTTTCACGCGAAATACTTTTTTCTGTGTGTTCTTTGATCGAAGATATTGAACACGTATTTTTTTTTTATTTTAACATGATATGCAAATTTTTCAAGTTAAAAGTGTTTAAACATCTGAAAGGGAAAAAATTGAGGATTTTTAAAAATTTTCCAGTTCTTACACCTTTTTCTTATAAAACAATGAAATTAAAAATCGTTATTTCGAGGATTAAAATATTCTTTATATTTTTGAGAATATCTCCTAAAAATTTGAATGATGTGCTCAATTACACAATTAACAATTGCTACTGCTATAAATATTTTAATAAACAATTGGAAATATTGTTTATCTTTTTAAAGAAATATGTTGTTTTTCTCATCCAATGCATTTAAAAAGTGATGTTTGACACTGGTTATTTAAAATAAACAATTGAAATCATTGAATATTTCTTATTGTTAACAAGAAAAATTATTTATCGTTACATTGCTATTGAAATATTACTATTCACTTGTCTGGAAGATGTTTCAGTTGAGGAAGTAATTTTTTTCTGAGTCAAAGTGACTAATTTTTGTATTTGTTTATAATTTTTGTTATTAACAATAATAAACGTTTAATGATTATAATTGTTTACTTTAAATGATCTGTTTCAAACATATTTTAAATGCATTGGATTCAAAAACAAAATATTTCCATGAAACAATGAAATAAATATTCTAATTTTATATTAAAATGTTTATAAAAATATTAATCGTTGATTTATGGTCATTATTTATTACGGGTATTATTCTTATAGGATATTTCAGCAATGTTAGTCAACAAAAAATTACTTTTGACATTGAGCACTTCATTCCTGTATCTTTTTATATATTTTGTTTATAACAATTTGTTTCGAACTCAAACTAATTACACGTGTTCCTTATGAGTATCAGCATTGATTATGAGTGCCCAGTAAGATTATTGAGGTTTTTTATTTTGAGGAAAAAAGTCTTATCATGCACTCGAAGCTGACCTAGTTACAAACAATTAGCTATCTAATAAAAAGTACTCAACCGCTTATTCCGAAATTTTTAGGAAATATTCTCAAAACTATAAAGAATATTTTCATCCTTTAAAGGACGCTTTTTAAAGTTCCAAAAAGTCTTTCAATTTAAAGACTATGAACATCCGTACATAGAATTTCTAAATTAAAAAAAAGTGTTTTCAAAAATTTTCAAAGTGCTCCAACTTTTTTAATTTTTATCCAAAATGGCTGGCCAACGAAACTGATCTTCATCTCAGGACACTAAACAAATATACCAAAGGTCAATCCACTGGGTTAATTATTTCGAAAGTTGTCGCGCTCACAAACTAAATATCTACAGACCCACAGACAGATAGACAGAGCAACATATTCGTAAAAACACATGTTTTTCGGGTTCAGGGGGTCACAAAACGTGAATATTTCCCCCCCAAAAAAAGGGGGGGGGTCAAATTTTACACAAATCTAATACATTCTCTCTGATGAGAATGTAAAAAGTTATTATTGTAAACGTCATTTTATAAACTGTGAAAAAAGGTTTAATATTTTTAATCAATATTCGTTATGCTTTAAAAAATTAAATGGACTAATTTTTTTGGAACTTTTCAGATGGGAAATCACGATCGACCTCGAACGGAGACTCGATATCCGGGAAGAGGAGATCAAATGACAATGCTAGCCATGATTCTTCCGGGAGTTGCAGTGACTTATAATGGCGAAGAAATCGGAATGGTGGACAAAACTGATATTTCCTGGGAAGATACCCAGGATCCTCAGGCCTGTAATGCTGGAAAGGATAAATATCAATCACATTCCCGTGATCCCAATAGGACACCTTTTCAGTGGGACAATTCTCCTAATGCAGGTATGATAATAACACTGAACTACAAACAAATATTTTTGTTTAATTTTTTAGTTCTGGAGTAGATGTTTCCCATATATTTTCATTAACAGAATTTAAACTCGAAAGCTTTATCATTTCTATCACATTTCGATTTTGGAAAAATTTATATCAAATGTGCCGAAAAGAACCTTTTTTAGCAATCCTGAGAAGAAGTAATGTTAAAGGCACATTAAGATGATTCTAATAATTCACTAGTGTTTTATCGTGCCTATAAACTATAAAAAACGCAGGTCAATTTTTACTTTTTAGTCTCTAGAGAATAATAAGTACTTTTTACTCCCTAGGGACTACAGAGTGAGGTCATAAGTAAATAAAGGGTCTAAAAAGTATAATTTTAGTCCCGATTGATAAGCATGAAAAACGGTTGAAAAATTCATGCAGTTTTATTAAAAATTCACTTTTCAAAATACTTCTCAGACTGTTTTGACAACTACTGAAAACATAGACACACATAAAAAAAATCTCACTTCTCCTAGGTTTTCGGATTTAAATTTAGCTATAAAAAATCTATGGGAAATAGGTAATATTCGAGTTTTTTATTTTTCTCTTTATTTTAGGTTGTTGGGCTCAAACGTTAAATTAAAAATTCAATCTCTCCGTTTTATTTCAGAAATATTAAACTTTGATATTCTTTCGTTCTCTAGTGGTACTCACTTTTTAAAAAGAGAATTATGACTATAATAGCAAGTAATATTTTTTACGTGAAATGGAAATTTAATGTAAAATCTATTTGAAGCCTGAAAATTTGAATTTTTCATTTTATGCCAAAGCTAAACCAATAAAAGATTTTTTAACTCTGTAGGCAGTCTTATATGTATTTCAAAAAAATAATGTCACTGCTTGAGCTAGAAAATATCCAGTTATAATATTTATCATGTAACATGAAGAAATCGAATTCTGAGTTTAGAACTTGAACTCAACAGTCTCAACACCTGTATAATTTTGGATGGTTTTGCCTGAAATGGTTCAACCACCTAGTTATGAATTTTAGGCAATAGCAATTTCTTATTTGCACACAAGACACGAATTAAAACACTAGATTCACGATTATTTGAAATTAAGATGATAGGAAAATAATTGAATGAAAAACACAGATTTTAGGGAAAAAGCCTCGAAGGCATAAAAAACCCTTTTATTGAAATTGAATGTGATTATATGAATTTCTCGCGTAATGAGTCATACGACCCATGTACACTTGCTCGCGTAGCAATCTACAAAGGTGAATTCTATGTAGAATTCACCACGAGGGTTTGCTACACTTTAGAGATATGATAACTAAAACTTTAACACAAAAACGAGACGCGAGAATCGGCGTTGGCATCACACACGTGGTTGTTTGATTTTATATAATTTTGTTGATCCGACGAGGGATCTCCGATCGAACAGAGTCGAACGGTTTCCGAACTCTAGGTGAGAACAGGCTTTTTATGCGCAAGGGCATACGATACGAGATATAAGCACGCGAGAGCTCTACACGGCACGATCGATTATGATTGAATGATGATAAATGTGTACTGCCAACGCCGTTCATGCGCAGGAGCGCTTGTCCTTTATTCTACCGCTTGATTGGTCTATAAT
>UCOH01012362.1:0-25700 GCA_900474275.1 Synergus japonicus | reverse complement strand
GCTTTTATTCATCCGGCGGATTTATATTCTCCAGCGAGGTGAAAGAAGGTAGGCTTCAGTAGTTATAATTTACCAGATTCATTTTTTTTGTATCTTTTGAACGAAATTGAGTTTTGTGGTAAAATTTAGATTATGTAACGCTTGATGTTACAACTCCGTGTAAGACGCGCGTGACGTCAACGAGTTGCGTAACATTATAGTTTCAGAATTTCAGTACATTTCTAATAACTTTAAATTCAGTTCTCAACCAAATTATAATTTAGTTTCTTATCATTAATAAAATATGGTTTTTCTTTTATCTTATTTAATTTCAGCCTGAATTGTTTTACGCCCTCACGGAATCCCTCTCCTTGAGCTAGTTTGAGTAAAATAAAAATCTTAGTGTTGATTCTTTCTTTTTTTTAGTGTGTGAGCGGTATTCTTAGATACCTGGCGCCCATAACAACTGATATAAAATTTCGATTTAAATAATTATAAAAGTTTTTGTTGGGTTCTGAAGTTATGACGGCACTCAGAGGCTGAGAGTCCCTTGAGGCCGAGACTGTCGTTATAAATATTATTTTTTTTTAATAAAGAAAAAACTGTGTAAAATTCGGCCCTTCTAAAAGGAACAGACCGATAATTGTCTCAGCATAACCCGTGCAGAAATTGCCCCATTTAGCCCTATTTAAAATTAGGTGTTGACAAGGCCCTGGTCGGGATTTCCATTTTAAGAGAAAATAGTTCAATATAATTAGGCATTAATGGGGCAACGATATAGTAGTAAAATCTCAATAATAACAATCTTACATTGGTATTCCGACCTTAAAAAAGTATTGAAGAGTTTTCCTTGTCAAAACCATACATCGGGTAAGGATAAGGAATTCCCCAAGGTTTCCACACTTAATTTTTTATAAAAATTAAAAAAAAGTCTATATTTATACATTAGAAAGTTAACTAATATATTTTTAACATACACGAATATATTTCTTTGAACTTTAAACAATTTTTTACGAAGATTAATATTAAACTACATTTTCTAATTATATTAAAAAAAATAATTTTCAACAATTTTCGATTTCAGAAAATTATTAACTTCTATAAATGCTGATAAGTAAATAAAATGTTCTATAAGAAATGAATATACTTATAGACAATTTAAAAAGTGACAAAGTGCCAAAGACTGGTTTTCATTCAAATACGCCCAATTTGTAACAATAAGTCATCAGCCTCCGTGGCGCAGTCGGTAGAGTGTCGAGTTTTAATTCCGCTCTTCCCGCGCGTCTTGCGTTCGAATCCTGATGGTTTTGCAAGTTCCACAATATAAAAAAAAAACAATTTTTCATTCGTTGTATATATTGTATTAGGTTTATGGAAGTATAATATGCATTGATTTAATTTTTTTTCTTTTTTTTCCCATTTCTTGGATAAATTGACAAGGCCCTGGCCAGTTTTCCTTTAGTAGGGCAATAGTCTATCAAATCGTTACAAGCCTTGCGTGGACCTTGTCAGTTTACCCGGCCAGGGCCACGTCAGTAATATGGAAAACTGGCCAGACCCTTGTCAGGCCCATGTATAGATTTCTGCTCCTTTCAACATATCCAGCTGGAAAAAAATAATCCTTTATTATTATTTACTATATTTATAATTATATTTAAAATTTATATTATTTATATTTTTAGAAAAGTCTTTTTTAAAAGTTTTTATTTACCTGTGATATATTCATATTTTGGATCCTCTTCGATGATTCTATCGGCAATCAGAGCGAAGGCATCCCGGTAATGCTGTTTTGTTCTTGCATGCACATGTGTCAGGTCCTTAGAATCGTAAAGGAATCTAAATTCTTTTACTTCAATCACAAGGTATCTGAGAAAATCGATTTCTATCATTTTTAATATTCTTCTACTTCCTTCCACCGCGATCCTCAGAACAGAGACACTTCGCTAAGTTTGTTACAAATTTTTGTTTGTCGTTGCTTAGCAACGAAAAAAAAAGTAAAAGCAAAGATTCAAAGAAAAAAATGTCAAAAACGAAAATTAAGGAATTTGAAGAGATTTGAAGATATTTCAAGAGATTTTAGTGTAATTCAAGGAATTTTTATGTATTTTAAACAATTTTAAGACATTTACAGAAGATTAACAATTTTTAAAAGAATTTCAAGTAATTTTAAGGGATTTGAAGGGATTTCATTTGATTTATTCCATAGAATAAATTCCTTAAAATTTCTTAACATCACTTAAAATGTTTTGAAATCTTTTGCAAATTTTTAAAATCTCTTGAATTCTTTTGAAATCCATTGAAATTCTTTACAATCACTTATCAATGAAATCTCTTGAAATCCCTTTGAAATTCCTTAAAGTCAATTAATATCTGATAAACTCCTTTAAGGTATCTTAAAATCTTGTAAAATGTATAGAAATTTCTAAAAATCTCTGAAACATTCTTTTGCTAACTCTTTCAAACTTTTATGTTCCAAAAATTCCTTGAAATCTTGTGAATACTTTTGAAAATCCTTAAACTGTTTTGAATTCTTTTAAAAATCCTGTGACGTTTCTTAAGATATATTGTTTTGTCCTACCTAATATTTATTTACTAACCGACCTACCTGGCAACAGACTCGATTTCTTTATAACTAATTCCTTCGTTTTAGTGCACAACTTAATGCGAATCTGGGAACGAGGACAAGCCAAATGAAAGAGAGATTTCAAATAGAATTTACACGATTTATTAATTTAAATTACTATTCAAGTTAATACATATATTTGCGAAGATGGCCCTTACGAAAAACTAAAATGAGCCTGAGTTGAGTGCTGAATGACTGGGCTTACCGGTGATGTTTCGTTAGATGAGTACTGGTAATCCTTTTATGATCCTCCTCGTATCACTGAGTTTCCTTCCACAGATTTCCTTTTGCAAGTTCAGCAATTTCAATAATTTTATTAAGTTCTCTTCAGTCGAGCTTAGATATTTTATAAGTTCACTTTTTCACAACACTGGACTTCTGAATTTTTAGGATTCACCCTGCACTTATTTTAACACTGCGTCGAACTGTTGCTTTCACGATTTGACACTTCACACACATTCACCGTAGTAGATCTGCACCCTTCGCTGTTTTAAATCAAAACTTAACTAGACTGATGACTGCACTCTTAACCGCCGAATTTAAGACTAAACTGAAACTGAAACTCAAACTGGGTCCTCTATGGGCCATGCTGTTTTTATGCTGATCCTAGATACTAAAATATTTCAATAGACCAGTGTTAGTGCGGTGTCTGTGAGTAGCGCCATTTCAATAGACTAGTGTTAGTGCAATGTCTATGTAAATGTTGTAGTGTTAGTGCACATGGATACTCTGCAGGTGTCATTCTGGTTTTGGGTCAGTTGCACTAGCGAGGGTGGCTTTTGGACCTCTCACGGACGCGTTGAGTGATTGAGAGTGTGTATGTTTCTTGTGTCTCCTATACAGATGGAGTTTATAGTGTGCCTTTGAGGGTGAATGTTTTGGTATACAGGTCAATGTCCTCTTGTAGATTTTGAGACTTATTAGTGTTGCAGGTGGCTCGAGTCGTAAGGGTCAGTTACATAAATATAAATGATATAATGTTTACAATTATAATTATGGTTTATGATGTAATGATTACATGTTGTCATTGATGATGATGATAATGATTAATTACTTAATAGCTAATTAATTAATTAATAGTTAATTAATAATTAGTTAAATAATGTCATGCTGACATGACAATATCTTGAAATTCCCTAAAATGAAAAATCACTTAAAATCTCCACCAAATCCCTTGAAATTTCTTAAAAACGCGGGCAACGCGGGGTAAATATTCTTAATCCAAAAAATGGAGAAAAAAAAAATAAAATAAAAATTTTCGTCAGACTAGACGGCTGAAACTTCAACCCAATCCCATTGGTTACTGATTCAATTTATGTATCAAATTCATATTTATTATTTTTAGAATCAATTCGAGGATTTATCGTGGGGTTAGCATTCGCAGGACGAAGTACTGCTGAAATTGCTGAAATTGTGCAATGCTCTGAAAAAACAATCCGGTTATGGGTGAGAAGATATATTGACGGAGGATTTCAAGCTCTAAGGGATCAGCGTCGTGACGTTAAAGGTACTCGAAGCACCACTGTTGAACACGATGAGGCAATTCGTGATTATTTTATAAATGACAATCCTTTTATGTCATCAAGATCCTTTGAGGTGGAAGCAGAGGCAAGCATACCTGCTCTTACAATTAGGCGTCGACTGCACGAAATGGGTATCCATTCCCATCGTCCTGAGCGGAAAACTGCTCTAACCGACGCGCACAGACAAGAAAAATTAAGATATGCATTACAATATTCAGTTGAACCGCCAGAATTTTGGACCAATATCATCGCTGTGGATGAGAAAAGTTTTTGTACTGCAGAGGCTGATCGTTTATCTGTATGGAGGCCAAAAGGTGAACGTCTCAACCCCTTTTTTGTAGCACAAAAACAACATAGTGGACGCATATCACTGAATTTCTGGGGTTGCATATCTTCATTAGGCGTAGGCGAATTGGTAGAAGTACCGGGAAGAATGAATGCCCTACTATATATGGATATTCTAGAAAATCATTTCCTGCCTTATGCCCGTTGTATTTTTCCAGCTAATGATGAAATCAAAGTTATCCAAGATAACAGTGCAGTTCACACAGCTCGTGTTATTCAGCAATGGTATGATTTAAGAGGAAGGGCTAATATGATTAATAACTGCATGTTATCAATGCCCAGACGGTTAAATGCCGTTATAGATAATCACGGCTTTTGGACAGATTATTAGAGTTAATTGAGCATGAATTACTAAATATACAAGAAATTTATGTTCGTTTTTTCATACACGGAGAAAACTGGAGGGTCAAAATCTGAGGGTCAAAATTTAGAGGGTCAGTCTGACCTTCTAGATAGTCAGATCGGCCTTCTATAATTTTTTCGACATAATCAATTTGATTCTCGTTTTATATTCAGTTTAACAATCCGCAAATAATCAGGTTGACCTTCTGGGATGGTCAAGTTGAATATCATGTTTTTACTTATTCTAACTATCTGAGGTGATTAAGATGATGCTCACAGATGATCAAGCCAACTTTCTGAGATGATCAAGTCGATTATCTGGGATAATTGAGCCGACTTTCCTTGGTGTGAGAATCGAATCGACCCTCTGAGATAAATCGAATCGATCCTCTGAAATATACACATATATACAAATTTATTATTCCACTGACAAGAGAATTCTGAATCTTGGACTGGAAAAATTCCCGAACTCTGCCGCAAATCAGCATGCGTAGTCGTCCATCTGTGCACGTTTCATCGTCCTGAACCGACTCGGTCAAGCTTAGCACAGATTTTGTTTTTATATCCCCAGCGTAATATAGCCGCGAGACTTAGTCGTTAGGGTTAGGTAGAAATATGCGTGCTGGCAGGGTTCGAAACCCAAGACATTTAAGATTTTTTGAGAGCGTGCGATTATGTGTGTAAAATAAATTAAGTATAAATATAAACATTTGTGTGTAAATATATAATATGTAATGCAGATTAATAATGATAATGTTATAAATCATCTCTACCCGTGAAGCAAAGAAAAGTAGGAATATTTTTTTTCAACCCTCTGAGATGATCAAGTAGGCCATCTAGGATAATCGAGATTATTAAGTTGACCTTCTGGGAGGGTCGTGTTGAACCCCTGAAATGAATGACTCGACCCTCTGAGATAAGCAAGTCGTCCCCCTAAGATGATCAAGTCGACCCTCTGATATGATCGAGTCGATTCTCTTATTTTGTCCCTCCAGAGATGAACAGTTTGACTATCTAGAAGGCTGTTCTATAGTTTACCCTCAAATATGATCAGTGTGACCCTCGAGATAACCAGTTTGACCCTCCATTTTTTTCCGTGTAGAATAATTATGAATATTTAATTGGTATAATGAACCAATCAGGAGCGAAATTTAGCAACCATTTGTTTGTGTTTCAAGTGTTGAGATAGTGTGCCTGTTGGTGAGACACAATTGGTTGCTAAATTTCGCTCCTGATTGGTTCATTTTGCCCAACTTTGAAGCTTTACTGTGTCCAAATTTAGGCCCAGATCACAATTTGTCAGAGGACTTTTCTGTTTCTTTTTTTGTGCTCTATCACAGATTACCGGTAGTTGTATAGGTGGTGGGACACCCTGTATTACAGGATAATTGTATTTGGGTCTGACGATAGCGTCAGTAAATTAGGTCGGCGGTAAGATGCTGGATTAGGAATATTATGGTCGGCCTTTCCAAGGATTAAGGAAATAAAACTAGAGTGAGGAAGGAAATAATAAAATTTAATGTTACAGATGTTGCGTTTAGGAATGGTAAGATGGGCCTTCCCAAGAAATAAAGAAATAAAATTAAGTGAAGGGAAATATGAGGAATTTAATGGAAGGGCCGTAAACAGGATTAAAGAAATAAAATTAAGTGTAAGGGAAATATTAGGAATTTAATGGTAGGACCGTAAACTGTTTAGACAAGCGCCAAGGAATGTGTCAAAATATATAATGTAAAAATTTCCTTGGTGCTTCTATAAACCTGACTTATAACAATTTTTTAATGTAAATTTACAAGAATATACTTCAATAGTTGTACTATAAGTTATATATTTTCAAAATAAACTGGCGTTATCTGTATCGCCAAAAAAAAATTCTTAAAAACATGCCTTTTTTCACCGAATTAACCTAACTCTCCCCTTAAGGAATAGAACGTTATATAATTTACACAGTTTTTCGTAAATCCATTAGTTTGTTTTAGAGCCAAGTCGAGTTAATTTGATAAATCAAAAAGTTAAATTTAATTTGATTTACAAAAAGAAACAAATAAATAATTAATAAATTAATTATTAGGGACTCAAGATTTAAATTGAATCTAAAGAATTGAATTGAGGTCACAATTCGTAAATGGCGGACGCATGTTTGATAGGCGTGTTAGATTTGTTAAGATTTTTTCTAATCTGCATTGCCATCCAGTATCCATCTGTACCGGAATTTTTTAATTTAGTGATTTTGTGGCCAATTGAAATTATGGCCAACTGAAACTATGGACCAATCTATACCTACCACGTATTACATAATACTTCAACCGTATCAAACATCGTTGAAATAAATTGTAATTTAACAAAAATACATCAATCAAATCGTTAAATCAAATGAAATATACATGAAAAGTAAGAAAAGCGATATGTAAGCACTCGCGAAAAGGTTTCAACAATCAAAAAGTTCAAATAAAGAAAGTGGTCAAGCTTGGCAAAGTAGCTCCAAAGCTACAATCATTAAAATCACTAACGCTACTCTGCTACACTTGCCAATACATAAATAAACCATACCTCGGCCATAATAGCAAATCCTGAATATGATCGGTATTTCAATTTTCGAACCAAACCTTCTGGTTTCACAATAATCTCGGTAACAATTCGTCAAACAACCAATCGATTCAGCTTCCAAAAAGAGATCAAGTTATGAGAACAAGGCGGAAGTTCGTTGACAAGTGGACGAAAATCAGCAGGCTAGATCAACTACGTTGAATAAAAATGGCAAAGTTTTTAGCGCCATCTGTGTCGGTAAGTGAACTATGAAAGCGCGTATGTGTTGTGCATATATACGAATATAGAGCTCTTGCATGTATGAGTACATTTTAGAAATGTAAGAAAAAAAGGATAATTAATGCAAATGATTTTATATCTCATTAAACGTTTCTTACTCGCTTCATTTTGCATTTATTTGTCCTAAAAGAAAATAAATGCATGGCCATGCAACAAGTGTATACGTTTTAAAATGTTGTTTTATTGTTTTAAAATAAAACAGAATGAAATACGTAAACAATTTGAGACAAAAGTCACGTAGTTATAAAATACAGAAGAGTGAAGTGAAGGAATATATGTTGCATTTGAAATTTTCAATATTACAAATATCAACTAATTACCCAACAAAAAAGAACTGCAAATATTATTGGGGCGAATTAAAAAAAATACACTTAGAGCTCTATAAATCTCGCTTTACGACAATTACGAATTGGAGCATTGTGTCAATTCGTAGAAAAATCATATTATCTTCTAATTTGCTTCAATCAACGAACAATTTTTGCAATGTCTAACTCAATAATAATTAATACATCGAACAAAATTATAGAAATTTCGTCAGACAAGTGTGCAGTTACTCATAAAAGAGTACGATATATGAAGTTGTGGTACGGGGTGTGATAAATCTTTTACATCCTAGAAGGAGTTGAATATGTATGTTTGCTTTATAATGTTGAATTGCTATTTGCATTCTTATTTTTGTCACCATTATTATCAAATGGAATTTGTCCACTCAAAACTGCATTTAAGTATGCTGATGTTGAATGAATGTATTGAATCATACAATAGTGCAGAAACCGAGTGATAACTTCTATTCTATGAGTTGGACAAACAACTACATCAATCCTTATCTCACGATGAAGTAAATTAAAAACAGTTTTCCGAAAACCTAATGTCGAATAAATGCTACCCATCATCCTCCTGAGAATACTTTTCACATCCATATGGATTTCTTCCAAACGCGAAATCGTTGAACTACCCACTCGTCGGGTCGAAGAGTAGATAGTGCTCTCAAGAAGAGCTGCGCATGGAGGACATGAGACCATATAAGGGAGTTTTATTTTTAAATCTTTTAAAACAATGTGTGTTGATGTGGAAATGGAACCTTTCTCAGGAATTTGGTCTTCTTTTGAAGGATATATTTTAGGTGATTTTGAAGGAAGGAAGCATGTAGGACGTGTGTGGTGTTCACTATCATCGTGGTCACTTTTCTCAAAATCAAAATAGCTCTGCCACGATTGTATGAAGGATCCTTCATCATCCATGCAATTTGATCCATACGAATGAGAGTAGGTCATGTTGTTTAAACAGCGTTTTAAAAAAGGAAACGAATTGATACCAAGTGGGTTTCCTATTATTTACACGCCGAACGTGCATTTGGCTAGCGTTTGAAGCAAATGACCTTGAAAATTGAACTCAAAGTCAAAATTGAAGGATACATATAGATTAAAATGGATCACACTGTATTTTAGATCAAAAACTAAACGCGTTTTTATCGAAACAACGTTTTTCGACCTGGCATGCATGATTCCGAAAAAACTATTGAACCGATCGGGCTGAAATTTGGATATGTTATTCTAAACATGTGTCGCTATCCCATGAACCAGCATAATAATTATTGATTAATATTTAGCCTTTTTTAAAAACAATTTACGGTTAAAAAAAGGTGAAAAATCTTCAAAATGACTATTTTGTATTTATTTTTTTTCGGATTTCAATTATTTTTGTTCACGCGATAGCGAAACATGTATAGAACAACATATCCAAATTTCAACCCGATCGGTCCAATAGTTTCCTCTGAATCATGCACGCCAGTTTTTAAAATGGATAACTTTCAGCAGCCATACCAGCCATATTTATTATTAAAAGAAAAAAATTTTTTTTTTGTATTAGTATTTTATATCTATAATCATGTGTGAAAAGTTAGGATTTGTAATATAAATTTTAATTTGATAAAAAAATTCTTTTAAAAAAAAGTGAAAACTTTGGTACTAACCCCTTAAAATAATATTTTTAAAAAAATAATATTTTCGAAGTGTTGTTTTTTTTAACGATAGTTTTTCCATTATACGACATTTTTTATCTGCAACGCTACGTCTACATTTATTGAGATATCAAATTGAAAATTTCTGAAATTGAAGCTAAAGCACTAAAGTACGTTTTTCTGGTCTTAAATATTGACATTTGCAAAAAAAAAAATTTTGAAAAATTATTTTTTTATTTTTACAAAAAATTAAGACCAGATAAACATACCTTAGCATATTTTCTTTAATTTCATAAATTTTAAATTTGTTATCTCAATAAATCTAGACGTAGCGTTGCAAAAAAACATGTCGGTAAGGTAGGGATCGCGTAAGTCTTAAATGGCCTTAAATATGAAAAATAATAATAGATATCTTGACAAACCTGGTCCATCTGCTAGTCCATCTAAACGCGAAGCCAATAAAAGGCTAAGAATCTGCGTCGCAATGTGAACACTCATCTTCTTAATTTTTTGAGGATAGACATGGCGATCCGTTAATTTTGGTACAAATCTTTGTTCCTGAGTACCATAAACATCTATCTCGTATGTAGGTATTATGTGTTTCCATTCCGTAAAGGTTCTCGCTGTTTCAAGTTTGTGTTCATTAAATCTCAATTCCAAATCTTTATCCAAAAGATTATGTTGGAGGCATTTCAATAAATGAGGAGGATCGTAGAGAGAGATCATATTTAACCCGTGCACAATGTAGGTCCCATCTAAGAAAAGGATCGAACTTGTTCAAGAGTTCATTGCATAAATTTATAAATACGATAGGCTTCATAACACATAATTTTTTTTATACAGAAAATATAGGGTGATTCATCACCATATTTATTGAATTCAAATTCAGGTGTTTTAATTTATTAAGAAATCCAAGACGAAATATTGTTTAATTTGAGGTATTTAAATTAAAATTTTTGGAAAGGAAAATAAAAAAATGTAGAAATCCATAAGGATAAACGAAAATTTTTTCGAAAAGGGGAAAACCAAAGGAATAAACTTTAATCTCTAAATCTGAACCAGCGAAAACCATACCAAATCAGTGAAATTCGCTGAATAATCAGTGAATATAACACCCTCTACGAGGGCAATTCCGCTGATTCATCAGCGAATTTCACTGATTTGGTGTGGGTTTCGCTAATTCAGATTTAGAGCGAGTAAGTTGATACAAGTTGTTGTAGAAAATTTAACGTACTTTTCAAGACGTATTCTTTACCCTTTAACTTTATTGTTTCTTGAAGAAGATTTCGTATGGCAGCTTGATTGCTAGAACCTCCGTCACCCACAGAGACCACAATATTAAATCCAGCATCTTTCGCGGCACCGGTAATTTCCTTAATACTAAACAATAATTGAGCAGTAGTTGTCTGTTTGCTGCAGAAAGAAAACGAGACCGGAATTTTATTTCCAGTGTGAGGAGAACGGAGCATGAATACAAGGGCATGATCTGCAAATTTCTCTGTACGAACATTTCACCAATCCTCGAAGCCAATTATTTTATCAAATTCTTTATCGTAAAAGAGTCCAGTATCTTGAAATAATTCGTCCCACATAAAAATCATCACTTTATCCCTATCACTTAAATCTTTTGGCCTCTTTCAATCTCTTCCTTGTGTCGTCATTAACCCCAGTATCCAATCTGATTTTTCTTAATATTGTTTTTACGGATGTAAGACTTGGAAGTGGCTGGAAAGTGCAAAGAAATCTATAACACTTGGAAGATCTTTTGAGTATTGAAAGTGATAAAATTTTATTCTCCTGCGTAAATCTTCTACCGTGAACATTCTACCGTGGTATCGGCATTCCGAAGTAACATATCTGTACGAAGCTCAATTTATTATATATTAAGTAAAACTTTTTTGAATGTCGACGTTCGCTATGATCTTTCTTACGGAGCCTAAGATAAACATAAATTACAAAACTGTAATTAGTATAATCATTCTATACATAATAAAAGAGTGGTGTTGTAAGTAGATTAAATAAGAAAGCAAAAAAACACATTTTAAAAATTTTGACGTTTGGCAAGTTTTGCACCTATACCCTTATTATACATAAAATACATGAAAATTAATAAAGTTTCTAATCATAATGTGTATAATGTACATTCGCCCAGTTCGTATACTTTATTTCGAAAATGTAGTAAAAAGCTTTGAAAAACAACACCTTTTACATTTCTTTTTCATATTGTAGCCAAACCAATTTAATCTTATTCTTAAAATTAAGGTTTCCCTCTAAGAGGGTGAAAGGCACAATTTTTTGTGTCAACAAAAATAAAAGAGTTTAGATTCGACTCGGAAATGTGGGGTTTTCTTTTATGTAGAATGAACAAAATAAGTTATCGAGAAATGGAACACTGTTTACAAGAAAAGGGAACGTGCACTCGCGTAAATCTGGTGAGGATGTCCCTCGATAGTAGATCTGAAGGGAACTCCCTAGACATTGAGGTCCCACTTCTTCTTCTTTCTTCTTCCTGATAAGACTCCAGCCTCCATGGCGGGTCCTCTGGATGTCCACTGAGTGTAGAATGAAGGACTCATGCCACTGGATGACGAAATACAGATCTGGGGAGTACACTGGCACTTTGTTTTGCGTATTTGTCACTGAATTAGGGTTTGGGGGAGAGGGATTCACTTGAGTCATTTCACACACACACTTACAATCCTTTCGACTTGATTCCATGGTGGAAAGAATTCTTCTATTTTTTCTCCATGGATGAGCTGTGGGAAAAAACAGAGGCACAAAAAAAATGTCTGATGTGAGCGAGTTGTTGGATACTTCCGGTGAACTCATCTGAGAATCACTTCTCAGACGGTCCACCAGTAAGAACTTCCTCGCTAGGTGTGAGATATGTTAAAACATATTTGAACAAAGTTTAATTATTAGTTAATGACAGGGAAGGAATAAGGAATAATAAAAATGTTCTTTTAAATTTAATTTGAGAAGAAGTATTTATTGAATAGGTCTGTTCGAATCGAGAGCAGTCAAAGAACTAACTATCCGTGGTTCTTTGTGACACACTCCAAAAGCCACCAGAGTGGTTTGGATTTGTTTATATAAACATATTCAGAGAATAAGTCGATCATAATAACTCTAAGAAACATAACTACGTATCAAGTACTATCAAGATTATTGAATTATTTTTGCTTATTCCAATATTAATTCCTTCATTAATTAGAATATGTTTGAAAAACAGAGAATGCTCTGTAATAGAGAAGCGATGTGTATTGTTGACGTCTAGGACTAGGAAGGAGAACACGCTTCTGTGTTCTTGTAAGTTGAGTGGAGCGATAACTCCAAAAATGCTCAACTCGGACTCAAAGAGGTCGAATCCAAAATATGTTTCTCTTTATAGGCACAGCGGAGACATCGACAGACCAATGAAGAAGCATCAGCCTTCCCATTGGTTGGATTAGGTATAGAGGTGGTAATTTGCCTTTCACACGGTGGTGAATCTCTTCCACGTCCGCGCTTCGTGCTGGGTCTAATGCCTTTCGCGGCAGCGGATGCGCGCGCAACTCGTCTGTAGCTGCGGCGTTGTGAGATATGACGAAGAGGAGAAAAAAGTAAGAAATAAAAATATAATAAAAATATAATATAAATATAATTTTCTTTTCTACTTTTATTTAATTGTAAATGCAGCCTCTTTACTGTAGGAGTTTGTGCATCTACCGTCCTCCAACTTCCCTTGTCCTGCTCTTCCTGTCCTTGCAATTCTATTCCCGGTCCTTCCTGTTCTTCTACCTGAATTGGAGCCATTTCCTGTCCTTGTGTCTCAATTGCTGGTTTTTCCTCTACTTTAAACCTTTTTAATTTAATTTTCCTTTTTGCCAAAATTTCCTATAGAACATTAAATACCAGATAATATCAGCTTTTACAATTATAAACATAATAATAATAATCTGAACACTTATAATAGAAATACTTATATAGAAGAATATTTTCTTCTTAAGAGTGGTGGAGCCAAGTTCTAGTCTAAAAATTAAATTACATTTTTCTGAACAAATATTAAAATTGGAATTATTTCCCTCTGTGGAATTAATCAATTTTTAACTAGAATTATACGCACAGAACAAGAAAATATCTCATTCAGGTATTCTTTAAGCTTTCAAGAATTTCCATTTTTCCTTTTGTGGGAGATAGAAAACCGAATCCACGTTAACTGTAGACACATTGTCCAGAACCTCATGAGGCAAATCAATACTTACATCACATTCACATGCAGTTCTTTCTATATCAAGCGGTGTCGGCAAATTTAAACACAGAGAGGCAGATCTGTGCAACATTTTTAAGCCTCTCGGGGTTTTAAACATATCCTCTGATCAAAATGATCCCGGAAAATAAAGTATTGTTATGTTCTTATGGTCTCATACAGCAATTTGTTTAAGGGCGATGGAACCTGAAAGTTAAAATTGTCAAAAAACTGTCTAAAACTGTCAAAATCTGTGGAAAGACACAAATTTATCAGGTGGAATCATGCCAAAGGCAAAAGAGGGAAAATTTAGAGATTTTTGATAGCAAAAAATAGAGAGAAAAAATGAATAAAGGGCGCTTAATCACCAGTTTTTCGAAAAATCACTTTTATAGTCCCAAAATAGCGTGTAATTATTTCCTGCCAGAAACGGCTGACATTTTGACTTCCATGATGGAAGAAAATAAATATTGACAGCTGCAAAAGTGCTCTCAAACGGGTCACCCTCAGCGCGCAGCACGTGTTGACTTCCTGCTAGAGAAATTCTCCCATTGGTCAATTTAATTCGATTTTGAATCGCGTGCCAGATTACAGTCAATTGCAGAATATGTCTAGCAGGAATCAATATTTAATTTCTTCCATCATGGAAGTCAAAATGTCCACCGTTTCCGACAGAAAATAATTACAAGCTATTTTGGGACTATAGAAGTGATTTTTCGAAAAAATTTCTTAATCCACACTATTCAACAAACGACAGCAACACCGTCAAATATTTCTAAATTTTCCCTCTTTTGCCTTTGGCATGGTAAATTCAAATCCATCTGAAAAGCTGACAGAATTAGACAAGAGCGCAACAAGTGTCTCAAAACAGTGGGTGTCGGAAGCCACCCTACACATTAAGAATAAATAAAAAAAAAAAAGAACAGATTAAAAACCCTCAAAAAGTGCGTTTATGGTGGAATTGTATTATTCATCTAATAATTTCAACATCCATGCATATGGCAAGTAGGTATACTCGAATTACTGTCTGGGTGTCCTAACCCCATTATTGTTGCGCCCCTGTGATCTGATTTTTTCTACATGAGAAATTTTCAAATTCCATCAGCCTTAATGTCTCATTTCCGGTACTTTGTACCCACTTCAGTCCCACTAAACGATTTGCCGGAAATTTATGACTGATAACTTCTTTATCAAACTCTTTTTTTTCTCTCACAATTCACTACAACACACTTTTTTCGGCCCAGATTATCCATTTCTCTCTGGTGATATTGAAATGTACAAAGCAATGGAATCAAACTGTCAAACGACTGTCAAAATTCAAAGATGGCGAGTTATAACTGCATTGGCGCCATCTTTATCGATTGGTGAACTATTTTCGTACCCTTCACTGCATCTTGGACCTCCGCGCCATAGTTTTAAACTTTGCCACTTTAGCCCATGGGAGTTGACCTAGCCTGGAAGTCTGTCAGCCACAATCATGTAAATTGAGTCCAACATAGCCAATCGCAGCAATTATCCAAATCATGTGACTAGTGACGTAGTTCGAAAATGTTCTGTCGCTAATCACCAATATAGCTAGTCAGCAGTGTACCCTGCACTGGTTCTTAAGAATTTTTATAAAGAGTCACGGAATGACTGAGCATTCACTATAGTGTCTCAAAAATTCCAGAGTATCACATAGTTGAGTGATTAATGCAATATTAGGCTGTTCAGGCACCTGAGTAGATAATCTAGAATTTTTCAGACGCGCGGGGTTCCACGCGTCACATCTATCTACTGAGGCGGCAGATTCGCAGCCTGAGAGGTGACGGGCTCTGGCGTCTGACGGAAGTAATGACGATATTCAAATTCAACATCCTTTCTTCCTTCTCAATGAACTTAGGTAAATTATCCATCCTTCTTTGATCAAAAGATGGCTCGAGGCTTACATACAAATATTCCAAGACAATTAGAATCTAATAGGATTTTCAAGAGTGCTCCAAAAGTTCGTGGTGGCTCTCTTTCTAGTTCAAGTATCGAACAACGCGAGTCAAAACGACTACTATCTCCGATGTCGGCTATTATTACATCTTTGACGTTACGGATTGAAATCTGCAACGTCACAATATATTTATAAATATATTTATAAATAGTAGTATATTTATAAATAAATGAGTCTATCGGTTATAAAGCATTCATTACTTACCTTTCTGAATCAACTGTCTGTCACACATTTATAACTGATTATAAGTTTATAAAAAAGTTTGTTTGGCACTGTATAAAAGATTGCTAAATAATTGTTTTCTTTGCGATATCCTAAAATAAAATAAATTTTCTAAACAGCAAACGAAATGAACTAGAAAATTGTTCGTTACTTTTAGAAATAATTAACATTATGCAATTGTTTTTAATATAATGAATTCGAAAATTATTATTGCCAGAAATAATTTGTTTGTTCTTTCATTTTATTCTTTATTTATTTGGCAAAAAAATAAAGTAAACTGCATTTCTAATATGGATGGAAAGAGATGTTACGACTTGAGAATCGCAACACATCTCCAATTTTAAAGATATAGGAATAAAAGGAAAGATGGTTCTTCCTCATTTTAGATAGGAAAAAAAAATTCTCTATACAGGGATGAGGATAACCACGAGATTTAAATGCACTCAGTAGAAGAAGAAATCTTTCGATCTGCATCTGAAACAAGAAATAGAAACTAAGTCTCTTGCTCCTCCCTCAGATTAGATTATAGACGTGAAAAGGAAGAAATAATAAACCTGCAAATTCATTAGGGGTTGGTGACCTTGAAATAAGACTCTCTGGTCTGTGCCGTTGAAACTGGTCCCAGTTTAGGTCTTTTGACTTGAAAATGAACGAACTTCTCGATGAAACTTGTATTTATCAAAGGGGTAATTTTCCGCACAGAATTGAGAACTAGAAAATAAGTTTTAGATTTTGACGTGACTCAGTGAAAACTCCAAAGCAGATTAGAGATAAACTAGAGCAGATTAATAGACTTAATGATCAAACTTGACACTTTAAAATCAGACTAGGGCAGACTCAGCAGACAGACTTGATAGACTCCATCAGACTCGATGAACAGATTCCGGCAGATTAAAACAGACTGAAGACTGGCCCACATCCTCCGTTTTTATTCGACTTTGGTAATAAATCTTCTAATTCAAATATCGCCTCTGAACATTGGAGGCCACACGTGCATATTCGTAAAGTACATATATTCTAGTATTTCCTTAGAAATTGTAACAATTCCTCCTCTTGGGGCTTGTCCTCGTAGAGCGAATGGATATTCTTATAACAGAACTTATGCTCTCTTATAGGCTAGAATTGTGGGAGTGGGATGGTTCCTGTGGGAGGCAAGTAAATACGCAATGTATTCAATAACCAATAACAAAAGTTTATTCAAATGAAGTGAAAAAGATTAAAGACAGTACCGTGTCACGGCTACGGAAAGGCTCGACACAATCTTAAAACTCATTTATAATAAAGACTCGATATAAACTAAAATTAATTCATATATCGCAAACCATGAGCACGACAAATGTCTCTAAGTGCAAATATGAGAGTAGAAAAACGAAGATGAATTTAAATTATAAAACCCCATGCAAATTTACTTGAATTATCACAAAGTGATACAAAACCTCTAATTCGCAACGAAACTAACAGGAAACTTTAATTTTGTCCCTAGCTCTGGTAATATACAAATTTAAGTCCTTTTAATGACGTGTTTATCTAGTTGTGGTCACTTATGGTAAAGCTACCACTCTGCGAGAAGATTGCCCGCTCGCGAATACGATATTTGTTAATAGCGTCTAGTTATGACGTCATGCCGTGACGTGTTGTCCGGAATGTAAGTCGTCCCTCCAAATAGTAACGATCCTACCAAGCTAATCTAGTTATGACGTTACGTCGCGTAGTCATACGCGCAATCGTAAGTCGCCCCTCCGAACTGTAACCATAACGATATGGTCAACCCTGGTGACGTGCCTTTATTTTGTCAAGTACCCCAAGCCTGGTACAGCGTACAAAGGAACTTGACAAATATGGTGAATAACGAAAACGGGCTCGTTAAATTTTGTCAAGTTCCCTCAGCCTGGTACAGCGTAAAAACGAACATGACAAACACGACCTCGTTACCGTGATGATGGCAAAAGTTGGAATTTGGGAAACTTCAGCCTGGTACAGCGTACATAGCTTCCCAATTTTTAGCTACCTGGCGGTTGGATGAGTTGTACGGAAGATGGCTCCTTGGTTCCGAAAATGCTTCCACGTTACTCTGCTTGGCTCTCGTAGTGGTCCCTTGTGACGTCGGATGAAGAAAGGTTCTCGATGATCTCGGGTGCCTGACTATGGTTAGTCAGCAAAAACCGAGTCGTTTAAGAGCGCTGGGCCATGCCCAGCCTGAGCTCGAAGGTGACTCGTGAACGAGTGACGGCAAGGATCGGACGCTCGTCTTTTAACCCTGCGCGAAACTAAGTTGTTCGCGGGAAAACGTGATTCCGCGCACCTAGCGCAATCCATCCGAAGCCTTTACCAAGCGATATCCCGGCCGCTCTCTAGCTTGCCGGCAACTGTAGCTTTGATAGCCTATGCACAGGCGTTCTGCGTGTCTCGATGGTAGTAACAGTATGGAGGACATTACAAAATCCTTTTCTAGAAATAATGTTCCGGAACGAATTTGATAATATATTATGATATTAGTGTCATGGAAACGGTTTCCCTAAATGCATTTTAGTTTCAGAGTCGTTAATTAATGTTTCCTATGAGGTCGAAGATCATAGGATAGATCTATCATACATGATAGATGTATCAGAAGTATGCCATGCGTGGTGCATAGATATTCTCATAGATTTAGATTGCGGATGTTTGAGTTCTAAAACGGTGACAAATATGATTTTTATGGCGGACAGTGACAGATAAGGGTGCATAAACTAGAGTTAATCTAGTTTAGGGTGGTTAACCAATTTCTTAAATGAGAACATTATAGTGCTTGTATTTAAATTTACGATTTACATAGGTTCTCCGTTACTAATTAAGTTTTGTTAATTATGGCTTTTGAGATTTATAAATGTGTTTCCTTTCAAAATTCGTAGAATACAATCATATATATTCGAAAGGTGTTTGCTAATAGGGTTTTGTATTGAGTTCAACAAATGTTGAGATTTAGTAGATGTGGATTAGGGTGGTCCTTATTTTTCGATTTTCGTTTCTTTTTGGTCTCACCCCCTTATTTTGTTAGAATGATCAAAAAAATGATCTCCACCAAATTTTAGCGAATTCGGTTAATATTAACACATGCCTCAAAGCACTCAAAGTTTCTTATGCAATTAAGGATATTGGAGCGCCGGAACAAAAATTGAAAAAAAATGGTAAAATCTATGAAATCCGTCTAATTTCCCACCTCATTTCGATACGTATATGGTAAAATTGCAAAAATGCACTTTCATCGAGGTGGGTTTCTCGGTGGCAGGAGAGGGGCTTAGTGACTCTTTTTGAGCAAAAAACAATAATTTTGTTTAAAAAAAAGATTTGAGATATGAGAAAAAAGAAGGATGCAGACAATATTTTAGAGAGTGTAGGCATTACTTACAGACGTCAGAATCTCTTTTTCCACGCACAATATGTAAATCACTGCACTGGCGGGGAGACACAAACACTCGTAATTTTTTTCGTCAATAAATTCACTTACAATTACCTACTGAAACTATCTAAATAATTATTTTGACAAGATTCTTTCGTAGAAAAGTACATCAAAATAATGTCTCTTTCCATTCTTGTTGACACTTCTTAGCGGAAATGTGGTACGACGCACGCACCAAGTCCGACGAAGCACGTTGGAGATTCCGTCGGTATAGAGTTGTGCCTATACATTATTACTTACATACACTTTTTCAAATAAATATCATTATGCAATTTTTGAGTATAATGATTGCAAAAATTATTATTACAATACATAATTTGGTAGTTCTTTCATTTTATTCTCCATTTATTTGGAAAACAAAATAAAGTAAATTGTATTTCTAACATTAATTTTTAATTGAAATTTGAAATACCTGGCAAACGTCGATATGGCGGCACAACTACATACCGAGGGAATCTCCAAGTGCTTCATCGAACTAGGCGCGCGCATCATTTCCGCTAAGAAGTGTCAACAAGAACGGAAAGAGACATTATTTTGATGTACTTTTCATCGAAAGAATCTTGTCAAAATAATTATTTAGATAGTTTCAGTAAGTAATTGTAAGTGCATTTATTGACGAAAAAAATTCCGAGTGTTTGTGTCTCCCCGCCAGTGCAGTGTTTTTCATATCTATTGTTGATCAATCGCCAACGACCGTTTCCTAGCTGACCTCTACAACGGATAAGTCTTTAACTATTTATATGTTCATTTTATTTTTATCTCGTATTCCCCATTGGAATATTTCGTATATTTTGTATTATATATATATATCAGTGCAAGATATAAGAACCACTCTATAACATAAATTATAACACACTCGATGTAAAACCAGCCAACGCGAAATCACCTGAGAAGACACACTTTTTTAGCTTCCTCTTTTCCTTTACCTTTAGAGTAATCGGTTCGCTGTTCTCCAAATTGTGGTCCTCAATTCACAATTTATAAATTTTCTTATTAGTGAGAAAAAAAACACTGGACAATTACATCAGCTTTAAATTTTAATTATTTAAGAAATTATAGTCGAAAAATTAGTTTTTTAAAAATACAATTAACCATAATCTCATTTATTTAGCGGTGATTGGCTCTGATTATATTTCACACCTTTCGACAATAATTCGCGCGCTTTCGCCTCATATCCTCTACATTTAAATCCTAAATTCAATTACAACAGTTTTTTATACTTTTAATACTCTGAAAACTTTTCTCATTGGAACTCAAATTTGATTAAGAAAAAAAATTGTCGGAAGAAAAAAATTGTTGACATGTCAAATTATTTGTTATAAACGAACATTAGCAAAAAATAAGCAATATAATGGATTATGATGTTTTTGCTTCCTCATAGAGGTAGCTTTGTACTGGTAACAAAATCCAGTTTCCTAAAAGCGGTTTATTTGAACATATTTCAAGGGCAATATATTTAATATGATGATTTGAAACAAATGTCCGGATGTGTGTGTGTGTGTGTGTATGTGAGTCATGATCCAACAATTTCTTGAAAATGCGTAGAGATAAATTGATGAAATTTTGCATAATTATTCCACTATATACCTATGTAGTTGCATTTCTTACAAGGGTTTAATAAAATATTTAATTTTACAAGTTGTATATACTTTTATAATTTTCGTATAATTCATTTTTCCACTATAACTTCTAAAATATTGAAAATTTAAAGCTAGTGTAAGGGAAATGAAGATTCCTTTCATCGAGACGAATCGATTGACCTATATGATTAATGCATTTCATTAAAAAATAAGGAAGTTATGTTTATTTATAATTTTGAAAGTTAATTTTTCGCTCTATATTTTCAAATAATCAAAATATTGAGTTGACGTAAGGAAAATGAATATTCTTTCTGTTGAAACGAATCGATTGACTTGTATGATTAATGCATTTAATTGAGAAATAAGAAAGTTATGGTTAATTGTATTTTTAAAAAAGTAATATTTTGACTATACTTTTTGAAATAAATTCTTTCTGAAAATTTAAATCTGATGTAAAGAAAATGAAGATTCTTTGTGTCTAGACAATTGATTCACCTAAAAGATTTAAAAAAGTTACGTTTTGATTACGTTTTTGTGAATTTTTTAATGAATAAAAGAGCTCTTTTGATGTCAAAAAATTTTTTTCACCTCTAAACCACTACTGGGCACAGTGTTATCATCAACGCCAACGATCTCAATAGATTAGGGGTCCCTAAAAAGCATAGACCAAGAAGGGATAGCTCAGGAGTATGAAAATTTTGAAAAAATTCGAAAAAAGCGTTTTTTGCAAATTGAAACGTTTTAAACGCTTTTTAAATCCGGTTTTGCAGCTGCTTTCATAGTTTTATGGTACAAATAAACGATTCCTGGGACAGGAGCCGATATTCAATGCATTTGGTAAATAAGCGCCGTTACACAAGTGTAACTTCGGGTGTTGTTCGCGAATGAAAATAAAGTAAGTGAAAGATTAAAAATAATACAAATACGGCACATGAAAAAAAGTAATTGAAAGATTAAACTAGCAGTTAAGTTGTACCAACGTTTTTACTCATTCAATGAGCACTTTGCTTCCTGTAAGCAAATATGATTTGCTTCCTCATAGAGGAAGCAATAAGAAGTTTATATATTTTTTGAACATTTTTTTTTAATTTTAAATAATAATTTTTAATATTGACATACATCGTTTAGACACAAAGAATCTTCATCTTTTTTAAATCAGCTTTAAATTTTAATTATTTCAGAAATTATAGTCGAAAAATTAGTTTTTTATAAATACAATTAACCATAACTTTCTTATTTCACAATTAAATGCATTCATCATACAAGTCAATCAATTCGTCTCCACAGAAAGAATATTCATTTTCCTTACGTCAACTCAAGATTTTGATTATTTGAAAATATAGAACAAAAAATTAACTTTCAAAATTATAAATAAACATAACTTCCTTATTTTTTAATGAAATGCATTAATCATATAGGTCAATCGATTCGCCTCGATGAAAGGAATCTTCATTTCCCTTACACTAGCTTTAAATTTTCAATATTTGAGAAGTTATAGTGGAAAAATGAATTTTACGAAAATTATAAAAGTACATAAAACTTTTAAAATTAAATATTTTGTGAAACCCTTGTAAGAAATTCAACTACATAGGTATATAGTGGAATAATTATGCAAAATTTCATCAATTTATCTCTACGCATTTTCAAGAAATTGTTGGATCATGACTCACGCACACACACACACACACACATCTGGACATCTTTTCAAATCATCATATTAGATATATTGCCCTTGAAATATGTTCAAAAAAACCTTTTTTAGGAAACTGGATTTTGTCACCACTACATAGCTTTCTCTATGAGGAAGCAAAAAGAATCGTTTTGGTCAAGTGATGTCTAATTCTAATTTGTTCGTCGTTTTTCTCCGATACTGACTTTTTTAAATGCAGAGTTAAGTACTTCATGATTATGAATTTAATTACTGCGTTCTATGATCACCGAGAAATGTCGAATATGTGGTCCTCGTTTGAAGACAAGATGTGTGATGGTATATTTGCAAATTTTTTGACCGTCAGATAATGGAGAACATTGTTTTTGTGAAAGACATTTATTGTTCGAAAGCTTTTTTTAGCTTCTTCACAAATTTTTATTACATCATATAAAGTTGATTTCAATCTTCCTCTGCACTTTTCTTTTTGGAGCAGAGAAAGAAGTGTTGTACCAGCAATTTGTTTTAAACATTTCTTGCAAGTTATTATGCTTTCGAGTTGTCGAGTTATGAATCCCGCAATGTTGCCTATAACATCTTTGATGTATTGTACATTTGTATTTTTGAATACGTCTTCGACGTAATAATCGTGTATTGCTAAAATGTCAGCAGCCACAGGTTCATTGAAGTCAATGTCTTCAATGCTATTGAAGCCTTGCGTTTTTTCTTTTGCGATATTTTTTGGAATGTGCATGAAAACTGTTTCGTTCTGCATTGTGCAGTTTGCGAACTGAGATCCCTTCAATTCCGTATGAATCAAAATCTTCTTGAATGCACCTCGAAACTGAATTGTAGTTGATTTATTATTTTTAACACCCTTGCTTCTTATGGCTGAAAAGAGTTCAAAGTGATCCTGCGACAGTTTGTATGTTAATAAATATCAAAAACTTTCATTTCGATTTATTAAATATTCATTGTAAATTCCTAAAACACTGTGTAATGTGATAATAAGACCCAAGCAATCAGTTTTTTTCCTGATTTTAGAATCGGCATGTTATTAATTTTGAGCTTTATAAGGTAACTGAAATAAAAAGAAACTCTAGAGCGCACTTCTTCTATATTATGTTTATCTTTTAGATTCATCTTTGCAGAAACGATTTCTAGAGTTTAGCACATCAAAAATATCGTTAAAAATTTGGCAAAATTTTTTCCAAAAAAAAAAAAATTTTTGTAATAGTGTTATATATCCATAATCATGTGTGAAAAGTTAGGATCTGTAATATAAATTTTAATTTGATAAAAAAATTCTTAAAAAATCTGCCCGCTTCAGCGGGCACATTCTCATACACACGTCGCGCTTCGCGCTCTGTGTTGCGCGCTTCGCGACGCTTGCGCCCTTTGGGACGCTTTCACCCTTCAGGCGCTTGCGAGCGTCGCGACGTTTGCACCTATTTGTTTTTAAATTACTACAAAATGGTGTAACGAGAGGTTACGCGCGTGCGCCTTAACATCTTCTCTCGTTACCGAGCCTTGCTAGACGCCTCCCCTCTCCGACTCTCCCTACTCCGGGCGTCGTTCGTGCTTTGGCCCGTTCATTAAAAGTAGTCACGCTGCGTGAAGTCGGCAGTTCAGCTGGTCGAGTCTCACCGACTAGGTCTGAGAGATCCTTGCTCAGTCAAGCTCATGCGCTTTCCCTATCGATAGGTTTTACTATGGTAGGCAAAGCGAGGGTGAAATCGCAAGGGACAGGCGCTTCTGTACTTGCTATTTCCTGAACTAACTCCGTCCAGGGAGGATAGAGGGAGTGCCAATGGATGGGTGCTACCATGGTTGTCACTTCTCTCGAGCCTTCATTTTATCTTTTGTGAGAAAACTGTAGCTTTCAAGTTAATCTCAAAGGTGTACGATTTTTCCAATCAATAGGCGCTCCTATGGTTGTTTAAAATCTAGCGCAGATGTTATTAAATAGGCGCTCCTAATAATAACATCTGTCACCCGAGAAATTGCTCAAAGGTTATTAGTGATAATCAGTAGTGAGATATTTCTGTATTAGACAAACTCAGAGATTATTTAAAATGTCTTCGTTATTAAACAAATGAGAGTGAAAGACTGGGGAAATTTGATTTGCTCTCGTCAGGTGCTACTGAGAGAGATAAATTAAACCGACATTGAGTAATATTCGTTAGGTGCTACTAAGAATATTATTCATTATTTTAGACTAGGGAAATATATTAAATATAATTTACTTTGTTCACCGAACTGCCAACCTCTCTCACCGCTTACCGTTATTTTACCGTTGAGAGGAAGACGGGTAACGTCAATAACGTAATCCGCCAAGTCTCCTGTATGCCGAGTCTAAAGACCGAATTCCGTTATCTTGTGATATTTAGTTTAATAAATTCGATCGCATCAGAATTACAGAAATTAAAATAAGTCGAGCGACCTATTTTCCGTCTCCGTTCTACGCAAGCGTCTCTCTCCGTCATAAAATCAATTCGCTTGGCTAGACGCTATTCTCCGAATCTCGCTCCGACTCGATTCGTCACTCACTATACAGCGAGTACTCACTATATATATATTGTAACGATATGGGATACCGTTACGCCTACACAGAGGCTACCATCAAGACAGGCAAGACGCCTGAACATAGGCTATCTGTCTACAGCCTGTCGGCACGCTAGGAAGCGATCCGAATATCGATCGCTTATTGATTCGGCTGAACCGCGCTAGGTTCGCAGAAATCACTCTCCCACTAACAACATGACTTCTTGTGGAGTTAAAACACCGGGATTCGATCCCAGTCGTCACTCGTTCTCGAGTCAGTCAGCAGCATTAGCTGGACATCGTCCTAGCGCTTCTCGACCGACTCGAATTTTGCTGGCTAGCAATAGCCAGGTACCTGAGATCATCGAGAACTTCTCTTCATCCGACGTCACGAGGGACCACTACGAGAGCCAAGCAGACCACTCTTACGCCATGTTGGAGCCAAGCAGAGACTATCCTTCTC